>ML836920.1:11323-28079 GCA_009831015.1 Picea engelmannii | reverse complement strand
TGATTACAACTTCATCATAAGATCGTACTCCTCTGAAAACTTCATCATAGGATGAATCTTCATGGATGTGTCTTTTCATATTGAATTAAGCTAAATGATTTTCAACCACCCTATGTGGATCATGCCTTTTGTACTCAATGTCAACTAGTTTAATATCTTCTATGGCAGAAGCCTCCACTTTAGCGTGTCCAAAACCAGATAATGAAAATACACCAATCTGTATGGGAAAAGTTGGCCAAACTCTTTTTTGTGGTGCCTTCATCTCTTTGGTTATCCCTCTTGAAACTGTTTGATGTGCTACTTCTCTGCAAACCAGTCTATCTGGTAAGAATTTGGGAAGAGCATGAGGAGATATGTTGGCACAAGGGCAGACCCAGGGTTCAACGCTACAACAGCGCACCAACAAAACCCTAACTACCGACACTTTCGGCAACACCTGCGAAGAAGATGAAGTCTCACCCGAGGTAGAGGCAGGGGTGGTTGCAGGACTCAGATGTCTACAACCTTAGCCGGGACACAGATCTGTGATTCTAACACTTAACAGAGCACTCAACAGTTATTATTCGTCAATATCCAATCTTAGTTACAACGCAATTTAAACCCTAATTACAAAGTATCACAATATTCATTCAAATCTAAGGTATTTAAACACTAAGCATACAAACATAAGTCATATCTAACATCCATCCATATTATTAAGAACTAAGCATCAACAAATCATTCATCTATATTAAAGCACTAAGAAAATAAACACATAAACACATCAATACATCGCACAAAGCATAGCCACACAACATGTACGTGGTTCACCCCCACTTTGGGGATACATCCACCAACTCTTCTCTTCTTTATTATCTTTGTTCAAGCTTCTTACATGAACATAGCATCCAAGTTCTACTCCGCAGAAGATAGGAGATCTGCGCGCACTCCGCCAGATCCTCCTTCTTCTAGCTAGGGTATAGCACAAATCCTTCACAAAGTCTCTTACAGTTACTTGCACTATCCTTGCAAGCCTCACACAATATGCACAAAGCACTTACAACTCTTGATCACATAGATCCAACTCTAGAACTTAGCACACAGGTCTCTTGGTCTCTTGGTCTCTCTCTTACATTGCCTAGCTACTTATTTATATATTACAAAATAGGCCTAAACATGGGTAAACCCATGGGCCGACATCCCATACCCATTACATAATCCAGAATCCCAAAAATGGCCCTAAAAGGGGTCGAGATCCCGCGATCTCCGCTTTGTCTTGAGCTCCGCCTTCGACATCTTGTTGAAGTCCAAAAATTAGGTCAAACATGACCAAGAATCCTCAAAACTTGGTCAAGGGCCAATAGGCCCCCAACACTCACATGTGACTCGTCCCGAGTCACTCTGATTTGACTAGTTATGCTTCAAAATCCTCGAGCTTAGCTCAAGCTGCTTCGACTTGTTGTTGTGCCATGGCCTCTTGTTTAGCGAACTCTTGTATGACTTCTTCATTGACAGGTCCCTCTAGGCGTTGTTCAGCTGCGGTGACGACTTGCTCCAGTTCCACTCCTCGGCCTTCGATCTCTGTGAACAGTTGGTAAGCCTCATCCTGTACAGGTTGGAGCCTATGAGTTACTCCCATAACTCTGCTCTGAATAGTGTGGACCTGTTGCTGGGTAGTGCACTACTCTTGGGATTGCTTCATTGTTTCCACAACTGACAGGGGCTTCAATTGTGCCTATATTGTCTCTGTTTTCTTCTTCGCTTCCTGGAGCTGTGAGTCTAGTGCCTTCAATTTTGGATTCTCAATGAGTCGCTCATACACTTGGGCACTGCGATCACTCATTTGCTTACATTCTAGGGTAAGGACTTTTATTCTTTCAACTGTGCTTCGAGCAGTTACTTCTCTTTGATCCCTTACATCATGCGGGGTGTCGAGTATGGTGCAGAGCTCTAAGTCTGCTATTCGTTGTTGTAGCTACTGGATAGATTTTGCGAGCTTCTCTACTTGATGCGTGACTCTATCTTCTGCCTGCGGTTCTAATCCTGTCACATAGTGGAGGGCTCTGTTGGCTACTTCTTTCACTTTGAGTTGCTCTGCGAGAAACTATTCTTTTTCTTGTTGCATCTGTACTCTCTCTTCTTCAAACTTTGCTTGGAGAGCAACCTTCTCCTGTTCTGCAACTATGTGTTGTTATGTGAGTACTCCTTTCTCTTGCTTCAAAGCCTGGGTGGATTGTTCTGTCTCTTCTTGTGCATGATGAAGGCGATCTTCGATCGCATCAGCTAGTCGGCGGAGTTGGGCTGGCTCATCTCCCAACTCTGGTTCTCCTGATGGCAGGGGCGCAGTGGACACTGAGCGGCTGGACTGAAGGGCCTACTGTACCCCTCGAAATTCGACCTTAATTCTGTCATACAATTCCTCCTTCTTAACTTCTTGTTTCTCTATGATTTCCAGTGAAGCATCGTTTAGGGATGCTATGATGAAGTCGAAATCATCGGTAGTGAGCACAATCTTCATCTTGGTCATGGTGGCTTTCAATTTCTTCCGGGAAGAAGGTTTCGGGGGGGAAACGTTCCTCTTCTTCAGGGGATCAACCTCGTCTCTGGGCAGTGTTACTTCACCTGGCTTCTGTTAAGCTCCTTTGCCATTTATCTCTTCATCATCACCCCCTCGGTCAGGTGATACAGAAGCAGTCTTTCCTGAGGCGCTGCTTAAATCTTGGACCTCTTCGATCTTCTTCGTTCTGCTGGGTCTGGGTGTATCATGTTCTTTCTGCATGGTCTCTAGGCTGTCAGGGTCAGACATATCTGCAGAGTTTTCCAGAATAAGGAGGTCTACCAACTAGTCCTTAGTGATCTCCTCAAGGTCCTCTTTTGTGAGTTTGTAGTATGACTGAAGTTGATCCTTATGTTCATCGACTCGCGTTGTAAGGTAGATGAAGTGTTGATCTGCGCAGAACTTCATCAGGGGACAAAACTTCTACAGGGTGTTCGGAGTCATGCGAGGTTCAGCTTTGATGGCTCTCTTCAACTGGAGGTAATAGGTGTGAAAAAAAACGTTTGACTGCCATTGTTTATTCATATCATTCGAGTACCAGAGTGTAGTGAAATTCGCAGCAAGCGACTCGAATGGTTCAATATCCGACAATGGAACCATTTTTTGGCACGGGGACGGACCCAGGGTTCAATGCTACAAAAATGCACCAAAAAAACCCTAACTAGCATCCCTTTCGACAACACCTGCGAAGCAAATGAAGTCTCACTCGAGGTAGAGGCAAGGGTGGTTGCAGGACTCATATGTATGCAACCTTAGCTGGGACACAGATTTGTGATTCTGACACTTAACAGAGAACTCAACAGTTAGTATTCGTTAATATCCAGTCTTAGTTACAACGTAGTTTAAACCCTAATTACAGAGTATCACAGTATTCATTGAGATATAAGGTATTTAAACACTAAGTACACGTACATAATTCAGATCTAATATCCATCCATATTATTAAGCACTAAGCATCAACAGATCATTCGTCTATATTAAAGCACTAAGAAAATAAACACATAAACACATCAATACATCGCACAAAGCATATCAACACAACATGTATGTGGTTCACCCCCACCCTGGGGCTACGTCCACCAACTCTTCTCTTCTTTATTATCTTTGTTCAAGCTTCTTACAGGCACATAACATCCAAATTTTACTCCGCAGAAGACAGGAGATCTACGCGCACTCCGCCAAATCCTCCTTCTTCTAGCTAGGGTATATCACAAAGCCTTCACACAGTCTCTTATAGTTACTTGCACTAGCCTTCCAATCCTCACACAGTATTCACAAAGCACTTACAACTCTTGATCACATAGATCCAACTCTAACACTTAGCACACCAGTATCTTGGTCTCCCAGTCTCTCTCTTACATTGCCTAGCTACTTATTTATATATTACAAAATAGGCCTAAACATGGGTAAACCCATGGGCCGACATCCCATGCCCATTACATAATCCTGAATCCCAAAAAGGGCCCTAAAAGGGGCCGAGATCGCGCGATCTTTGCTTCGTCTTGCGCTCTGCCTTCGACAGCCTATCGAAGTCCCAAAATTAGGTCAAATATGACCAAGAATCCTCAAAACTTGGTCAAGAGACAACAATATATATAGAAACCGAACACTCTGATGTAGGAGAAGCTCTCCTCAAAATACCAATCTGCGATAGCAACTAAGTTTCCCATGATTTGTTTTGAAATTTTAAGGGGAGGGTGACCATAGATAGCTTCATGAATTGGAATGACCACGTTATGACAAATTTCATACAAGGAGTCCTTTGAATTTTCCTTCCATAACTTAGCATGATAAAAATGTATGGGCTCGGTGATAGTCGAAGTCCAGCTCCAATTCATAAGAGGAAATGGGTTCCTGAAAAAAATTGCATCCATATTATATGCAGACAAGTAAAAAGGAGCATGTTCTCCTTTCGAATTATGAGTTTTGTATTCCTCAATTTGCTTCGCTAAGTTATCTGACAACATTTTTCTCCAATCAAAAGTATATTTCTCAACAACCTCATGGATTATGGGAACCCATTCTATGGTAAAGTGGGCATGATTTTTCTTACCAAACATTGTACAGAGCATCATGGTAATGTACAAGATATGAGCATCACAAGAGAATGTAAAATATATACCATGGGTATCAATTTTGAACTTATTTTGATTTCCCCACCAAGATTTTACTATATCATGGACAATTCTATCATATTTAGTGCATTCCTCATCCTCAAACTTTATTATAAATGATGCTTGTAAGTATATTTGGGGTTAAGAGTTAATTTGTACATTACTTGAATGTCCTCATGTCGAAAAGAGTCGACGATGGTCTTTTGGTGATTGTAGATGGTTCTTGTTGGGATATCCATGTGTTCTAAGGCCCAACTTATCATATCGGTATATGGCATTAGTTTCGGCTGAGCAACAACTCTATGTAGTTCGGACTTAGCCACATGCCTTAACTTAGCTGAAAATGTATCATCTTCTTCTTTCGTTGAATCATCAAAACAAAGAGAAATTTCCGGCTCTAAAATGCCATAAACGTGCTTCCAAGATTTAATGGCATATGTTGCTCAAGCATTAGTGTCTGTTCAGGATATAAATATTATTGAAAAATAACTAGGTAACAGAGTATATTATATAGATGTGTAAGACAACCTTACATATATCATAGATATTGCTTCACTGCCAGCGAGCCTGTTCAATACCCCGGTGAAGTTATCTATGTCTCCCTTAATTGAATTTCCTTTCACCACTTCAAAAACAAGCTTTCATTTAACCGAGATGAGGGAAATCAATATATGAATTTCCTTTCATCATCTCTATTGGGACAAGATGGGGGAAATCAATTTGTGAATTTCCTTTCACCATATGTCTTTGATTTTATTACTTTGAAGTGGGGGCAATCAATTTGTATGTAAAATACAAGGGATGGCATTTGTTTAAGATCTTAATGAAAAAGAAGGTTTGTCTGCAATTTTAAGAATACTCTTAGATTAGTTTTTCTTCCAATTCTAAGTATACCTTCAGCTATAAGTTAATTTTTTGGGAAAATTTATTCATTTCAGGGATAAACCTTAAGAAAATTCGTCAGCTAAAATATGATATTAGAGCTAAATTTACTAGGATTGGCCTAGAAATACTTTTTCAATTACAATTAAAGAAACATAAAAAAAAATTGCCCAACCTATTTTGAAAATATGCTTCTAAGTTTTTAGTATTAGGCTGAGTTTTATCATTTCTACAAGGATCAATATGATGAGAAAGAAAAAGAATATTGTTTATTGAAAGAACTAGGGAGAGAAGGAGAAATAATTATATCAAACATTCAAAACCTCTTAATCTAAAGAATCGTAATTTCACACAAGTTTCTATGTCAGATGAGACTTCTGATTTGCTCTGTCCCGCAGTCACTTTCTAACCGTTCTGATTTTTTATATTTAATAATTTATTTTCGTACCAGAGATGATCTTATACCCAATGAACATGATGTTTCAGATTGTATTTTTCCCCGCTTCTCCAATATTTTCATCAGATGATGATGATTATATCTTTAATTCGTGGGAAAACATCCCTCATATCTATTTCAATCAAATTTTCATTTTTACTTAAACAATAAGGGAGAAGAGAAACTCTTACCTTTTTTCTTTTGAAGTTTTTTGGACAAGGGATTGTATTCGTTTATCACCTGATTCAAGAGAGTCCGAAGAAGGGGAAAAAAATGAGTGTTGAGTGTGATGACTGTGAGTGTGTCGATTGTGCAATCTTTATTCTCCATGAAAAGGTTCGGGAGCAGTCAGAAAAAATTGAAGAGCTTGAGATTTCGAATTTTCAACTTCATCAGCGTATTCAATTTTAGGAACTGTGACATCGGGAAGAAATGGCGATTGTAACAAGAGCGGTGGGTCAAAACACAGATCATTTAAATTCTTATCTGCACCAGTTGAGAATTGTTCGCAGACAACAACCTCGAATGAACGTTCCCGCGGAATCAGATGAGTCTCGAGTATCTGCAGCATCATCTCATGTTTTTGAAGAAGATTTACTTCTAGAAGATCGTCAAAATGTTGTTGAAGAACCACGATAATTGGCTCTACAAGAAAAAGTGGAGTTTCAAAAGTTAGAGCATTCTGTGGAAGGAAAAGAAGCAATACATAATGAAAATGCATTTCATATCAGTAGTCATTAGCAATCTTCCATATATTCCTTGTTTTTTGTTTTTGAAACTGTAAAATTAAATCAAACTTTAAACATATAATTTCTGAACCTTTAGTTTTCAAACACTGTTATTATGTTTTGATGGTCTTATTTTATGAAATTTTTAGATATTTTTTACAGAAGAAGTATTGTTTTATTACCTACCGAATGAATTTTATTTTTCATAGTAAAAGGTGATTTATCTTTTGTAGAAAAAATATATTTTGTTTTTGTTTTTCTTGAAATAAATTTGAAAACATTATTTTCTTGAGAATATTTACATAAATTTAGCATTGAAAAATACTTCAATAATTCTCTAAAAAAGAAAATGAAAATACATTTTTTTCCAATGTCATTCCAATCCAATCTGGTATATGCAATGAAAACTAAAAAATAAACTACTGCATGAAATGTTTTAAAAACCGCCCATTGATAGGGGCCTCAAGAATATATCCCTTTAAATTTTCAAGAGAGAATGAATTTCTCCCTTCAGCTGCTGCAATTTTGAAAGGTTTGAACCAGAGATGGTCAAATTTTCCGTGTTTCCCAACATCTTCTTTTCTGGATTCCCACTTGAAGACTAAATCTCCAGGAAGAAACTCCCTATCTTTAGATTTCTTATCAAAGATGGATTTCATATTGTCTTGGTATTTCTGGAGCTTATCATCCACTTCTCTTCTATTTCGCTGGACTTCAATTATTTGGTTTATTCTTCTTGTTAGATCATTTGGTTCTTCATTTGCATCCTGCCATAGTTTCATCACAGGAAGAGCGATATTAATAGGAAGAATAACATCTATACCATCAACTAATTGGAAATGAGACATACCTATAGATTTCTTAGTGTCGATTATGTTTGCCCATAAAGCATGTTTTAAATGTATATGCCAAGCTTTATTGTTTTCTGTCAAAACTTTCTTAATTGTCGTCATTAAAATTTTATTAGATGATTCTGCCAACCCATTTCCCTGAGGATAATAAGCTATAGAATGGCCCAAAATGATATTATATTTTTGACAAAAAATTATCATAGCAATATATTTGAAATCTTTTGCATTATCTGTGACTATTTTCCTTGGACAACCAAATCTTGCAAGGATGTTCTCTTCCAGAAAATTTATCACTACTAAATATGTAGCATTCCGAGTTGGAATAGCTTCAACCCATTTGGTAGAATAATTAGTAGCAGTTAAAATCCATATATGTTGGGCACTTGATTATGGATGAATCTCTCCGATAAAATCTAGGCCCCATTGTTGGAAAAGGGCTTCAACTTTGACAGGAACTAAAGGCAAGGTAGGAAGATTTTGTTTTCCAACAAACAGTTGGCATGAATTGAAAGATCTGACCCTTGCATTTACATTAGTAAATAATTTCGGCCAATAATAGTCTTCCCTTAAAATTTTATACGTTGTTTCTCTCCATGCATGATTTCCTCCACATACTCCTTTATGAAATTCATCAATGGCACCTTCTGTTTCAGATTCTGTAAGACAACATAACAAGAAACCCAAAGGATCCTTCTAGTATAACTTGACATTGATAATTAAATATTTAATTGCCTATAATTTTAAGGTTCTTGCCTTGGAAGGAGTCACGTCAGTAGGACATTGAAGAGTAAGAAGATATGAAATGATAATGTTGTACCAAGACGAGGAAGAAAAATTTTCATCAATCTGAATTGTTGGCACTTTATCATCAATTTATTCTATGTATGGGAGAGAATTTTGAGACTCGAAATGATTTATTCCTAGAGCTCCGAAATTTGATTCAACCAATAATTTTTCTATACCTTGTCCTTTTACAAGTTTTGTTGGTTTGACTTCTAAATCATATTCTTGAATTTTATCCAACCATTTTCCCCTTCTTCCATCATTGTTTAGTTGAATCAAGATATCTTTAATTTTGCTAGTCGGTGCATAGGCGATTATTTTTTAATGTAAAACATATGTTCGGAAATCTTTGAGTGCCTTTAATATAACATAAGCCTGCTTCTCTAGAATGTCATATTTTAACTCTACATCCCTGAGGATTTAATTGAAAAAGACAATAGGTTGTTCGAATCCTTCTTCATTTTTCTGAAGGAGCACTGTTGCAATAGTATATTCAGATGAAAAGGAGAATATTAAAAACTCCTTTGTATAATCAGGGCTTACCGGTACCGGTGCTTCACCTATAGATTCATTTACTCGTTGGAAGGATGCCTTAGCTTTTGTGGTCCATTTCACCTCATCATCCTTCTTCAACATATTTGTGATCAATTTGATAATTTCAGTGAAATTGAGAATAAATCTCCTCAAGAAATTAATTCTTCCTAAAATGATTGAATCTCTTTTTTATTTATAGAAATATTGATTTGATCAATAGCTTCAACTCTTTTTGGATCTACTTTGATTCCATCTTTTGATACGATGTGTCCTAAGAGATTACCTTCTTGCATGGAAAAATGAGATTTCTTAGGGTTTAAAGACAAACCGAATTTTCTGCACTTGTCAAATATTTGTCTAAGATGTACCAAGTGTTCTATATCAGAGTTAGAAAGGATTGTTAGATAATCTAGATAAATAACAACAAATTTATGTTTTTCGCCAACAAATGCTATATCCATTGCTCTTTGAAAATTTGCACCTTCTTTCATCAATCCAAAAGACATTTTGTCATACATAAAGGCTCCCCATGGAGTAGTAAACGTAGTTTTTTCTCTATCATTTTCATGGACAACTATTTGATTATAACCCGAAAATCCACCAATCATAGAAATCATGTTTTCCCCAACCACTTTTTAAAGAACATGATCCATTTTAGGGAGGGGTAATTGTCTTTTAAAGAAGACCGATCTAGGTTTCTAAAATCAACATACAATCTTATCTCTCCATTCTTCTTTCTGGCGGGGACCAAATTGGCTACCCATTCAGAGTATCTAAGAGGTACGATGATTTTTGCATCAAGAATCTTTTTGACCTCCCTTTCTATTATCAGAAAGAGAATTGGATTTGTTTGTCTAAGCTTTTGCTTGAAAGGCTTAATACCTGGTTTTAATGGAGTCTTATGCTTGATAACATAAGTATCATAAGTTTTTAAGTCTTCATAGGTCCATGCAAAAACATCTTTATATTATTTAAGTAATTCAACATATTTACTCTTTAGATCAGTTGGAAGATATTTAGACAATTTGACCATTTTTGGATTTTCATTTGATCCCACATTACACTCTTCGACCTCTTCAGACTAAGGTTGCAAGGTACATTTTAAAGGTATATCATTTTGGTCGAATAGTCTTTCTAAAGGAATAAGACCCTTGTGAATTTGATTATTCTTGAGCAAGAGCATTTTGTGATTTGTGATTCTATCTTTGAATTTATATGGATTTTATTCTTCTTGCATAATCCAAACTGGATCATTTTGATTTTCCTGATCTATGTGTGTCTTAGAAAATTCATCTATCATTTCCAGAATTTTTTTTATTTGTTCACCATCTTCGAAAATTTACCAATAGTGAACATTATTTGGAATTGAAGGTTTATGTCTCATGCCAATGTGATACTTCAATTTCAAAACAGTAGGTGGTATGAAGTTAGCTGCAACTTTAGCCAAAGAGTTTTCTTGTTGATTATGCAATATGGGAATAGGATGAATGTTGAATGATAAGAAAAAAAAAATTATCAGATCCCATGCACAATTTATATAAGACCTCATTCTTGGATTCTTAGCTTGATATTATTATTTGATTTTTTTTACAATAAGTTCAACATCCCCATAAACTATCAAATGTTGAATTTTTAACTTTCTAGCATCTTCTAATCCTAAAATTAAAGCTTCGTATTCACATTCATTATTTGTGTAATCGATGTCCCATTGCAATCTATACGAACAAGAGATATGGTATGCATCGCTTGGTGCCACAAATAGTACTCCAGCGCCTACTCCTTCTCAAGA
Organism: Picea engelmannii; assembly: GCA_009831015.1. Taxonomy (NCBI): domain Eukaryota; kingdom Viridiplantae; phylum Streptophyta; class Pinopsida; order Pinales; family Pinaceae; genus Picea; species Picea engelmannii. Next base: position 17,426 of record ML836920.1, on the reverse strand, counting down.
TGAAGCACCATCAAAGAACATTTTCCACATCCCATCTCTAATATTTACATTTTTCTTTGGAAGTTCTATTTTTGTATTTTCATTTTCTATACATTCTTGAAAATCATCATCTATGGATAAAATACAATTTCCTAAATCCTGATCAACAACATAGACTGGATAATTATTTTGGTTTTGAGGATCAGTTACTATATAGTCCAGTCTAGTTTCATTGTACAATCTGGTAAACTGTCCACCAAAAATCGGAATAGTAGCATATGTCATGTCCAATTGAACTGATCCTCCTAACTTTACACCCCAAGATCTTGATAAAAGCATGTCATATTTTGCAGGAACATCAACTACCACCACATCCATAAGAATAATTTTTATTGGAATTTGAGGTATATTTAAAACTAAATCTTTAATCATACCCAAACACTTAACCTTTCTAGAGTCAAAAGAGTATAAATCTTGATAAGGTTTGGTAATTTGTAAGCCCAATTTTTCCATTATTATTTTTGGCATCAAATTATGTGAAGCACCTGAATCTAACATGCAGTTGTGTAACAAATGTTCATGCATAATAAGATTGATATAAAATGGAGCAACTGAGTCTTTATTGTTTTCAATATGTGGTCCAAACATAATCGTTGGTTTCTCATCTTGCAAGTTAATAACATTATCTTGTCATTTTGCATCTGAAAAATTAATTACCTTTGAAATCTGCTTCTTGTAAACCAAATTTATGGAAAGTTCAACCAGACGATCTGGAATTTTAATATTATTATATTCATTCTCAAGATTGAAGATACCAATTGAATTTTCTAATTCTTTGGTCTGAACTTCAGGTTCTTTGTTCTCCAGCTTTTTAGTTTGTGTTGCTTTAGTTTCAACTTTCTTTATTTGAGCAGCTTGTACTTCATTAGGTTATTTTGAAACCACTTTTTCATTTTCTTTATTCCGTGACAAGAGATTTTTGGGTGGATTGGTGGTGGAAGTCTTTTCTCTTGACCTCAAATCATATTTATTTTGAAGCTCAGCCATTATTGAATCAACGAGATATTTATATTGAGCAGTAGAGTCTCCCAAGATATTGATATTTTGGTCATCAAATAATGATCCAAGAACTAAAGATTTTTCATAATCTTGTTTAGTTAAATGAGGTTCAACATCATCATCGTTGAGATTGTTTATATCCTCTTCTAATTCATCATAATCTTGAACATCATCTCCATGTATGAGATTTTTTGTTTTAAAATGAGCTTAAATCTTTTGATCCTCATTCTCGATTTGCCTCTATTAAATCTGAGGGTTTGTATTAAGGTTTCTGCTAAATTGGTTTTTATTTCTAACATATGGATCAAGTTTGGATTTCTCAATTTCCATCCTGGAAATTTTGTTTGATAAATCTTTTATGATCTTAGCCATTTCATCCATCTTTTCTTGTTGTGTATTTTTTCCAGAACTGGAGGGTCTTGCTTGTTCTCTAGACCTTCTAGGTTCTCTTATTCCCATATCAACTTTTGTTTTCAGTTTTCCTGATGCCATCATATTTATTTCAATTTCAATACCATCATCTTGCATTCGAGCTAAAGTTGTGGCTCGTCTTTCCCTTAAAAGTAAATAAAATATGAATCAAAATCTCCTGCAAAAGTAACTTTAGCAGCTGGATGGGAAGGTTTTACTTCGGTTGGGATTCTCCTATAAAGTTTATTTAATCTTTGGATATATTCTGAACCAGTTTTAGATGTTTTCTTCCTTAAAGATTTGAATTCAATTAAGTAATATAAATGGTCATTTTTCTCACCCCATTGTCTTAAGAAAGAAGTTTCTAAATCATCATATGATGGTATATAATTTGCAGGAAGTCCCCTAAACCAAGTTCTAACCTATCCCTCAAAAGTCTATACTAACAGTCTCATGTAAACATCTTCATGTTCAATACTGAGAATATCAACAAATTGATTGAAAAATGTTATATGCTATGTGGCTATTAAATCTCCCTCTACCATAAATTTAGGTAGACTCTTCATATAATTATCAGGTAGATTATGTAGAACAACATGAAGGGATAAGGGAGCATATCTAGCAATGACTTTGGAAAAAATCCTCGGAGGAGGTGGTGGTGGATTTATATGTCCACCAGCCCCACCACCTCCAACACCTCCAACACCATCCATTGAAATTTTAGGAGAAGATATATTAAGGCTATACTGCAAATTATCAAAGATTTCAAAAGACTGATGTACTAGATATTTAATTGCTTTAGGAAGGTGAGATCAGAGTTCTGCTAGATAATCAAAAGATGATGGATCTCGTGAGAGAGATGTGAAATCAAAATCAACTGGATGGATAAATAGGGGAAGTAATAAGAGATGAGCCTGAGTATAAAGGGTGATCTTCAAGATTTTCAGAGACATAAACTTTTACTTTAGGAAGACTAAGAATCGATGGTGTATAGATGGTATTAAGAATTGAAGAATATTCTTTATTCTCATTGGTAAAAGTGTTTATAAAAGAGATAGGAGTATTCTGGAAATTTTCTCCCTTTAGATCATACAATTTTACTTCGGGAACTACCTCCTCTAGATTTTCTAACTTAACTTTAGGATTACTAGTTGAGACTTCTGCATAATGAGGTTTTTGATGTTTTTCTTTAGAAATAAGTAAACTTACTTCTTCTGCTAGAATCTTAACATTAACTTGAGTAACCTTAGGTTGATATATCTTACGTGTTGATGCAGACGTTTGCTTTAGATTTCCTTTGGTTTTCAATAGTTTTTTGGGATCAGAAACTGGCATAGTGTGCTTATCGTCTAGGTTTTTTCTAGTATTTTTTCATCTGAATGCCAAAATGGAGTCTCCAGGTGAATAATGAAAATGAGTCTTATCCTTGTGTTCAACTCTTGTTCACCATAAAAAATCGAAACTTAAACTTTGTCATATTCCCAGGGAAAATAGTTTTGTTTCTTCTCTCCCCGACAACGACACCAAAAAGATGGTGTTCCTTATATTTATTCTAGGCTCACAGAATAATGTCAGGCATCCAAATATTGTAATATAATTGTTTTTGTAATGATTTTTCTACCTTCAATTTTAAGATGAAACTTCAAATGAATTTTAATGATTAGAAAACACAGAGGAAATATCCCTTTCCTTGAGTCTTTTATAAATATTGATTATATGAAAAGTATAATTGATTAACAAAGACTGTGAAAATAAAGTAAGGTATAAAATATAGATAAATATTACCTTATCAACAATAGAATAATTATGAAGGATGATTCCTTGATAGATGAATCAAAATAAGGAAATTTACACAGATGTAGGTCATGTTTTACTCACAGTAATAACAGAGGAAAAGTTGCAATTGAACAAACTTCCAATATATAAACCACAATAGATGTGTTACTAAATTGTAGTATTTCAATCTTCAAGGGCCATGGAGTGAATAAAATTATATTATGGAATGGTAATACACAGAAAAACACATAACCCAAGGAAATGAGATGTAGAATCTTTGTCTTCTTTTTCTAATTGATATTTTAGTAAGTTCTCTTTTACGTTCAGCGAGAAGAAGACTAGAATAGATAGTTGATCTGTTTATTTATACAAAAATATCTTTACCAAAAGTAGTTAGACATTCCACATTCTTTGTTCTCAAAATAAAATGCAATCAAAACTAAAAGATACAATGAATATATTTTTGGATTTGGCGAGATTTCTTTTGCTCACTGGAAATTCACTCGCCCTCTATTTGCTTGTGGATGTACTTGGTTTTTTCTGATCCTTGAATTGTGCATGTGTTTCCATTAATACAACAATGAACTTGGAAGTTTCTATATTTACATTTAAATCAAATGAGAAATCCTCTTTGTGCACCAATCATAATTGTTCTTGAATTTTAATAACTGCCTATTGTGTGATTTGATGTTGTAAGCTCGGTTTCAGCAACAGATCATTTACCAGTAAATCAACATGATTTACCTGTTCGATATCATTGTGCACATTCTCTCTACTTTTATTTAGAATCTCTTTGCTCTTGTCGATCTCAATTTGTCCAAGTGTATCATGAATACCACTGACATCAATCTCTGCCATTTCCAAATCTACAACTGAAAGAGTACTAAGCCAAGACTCTTTTTCCTCTCTAGCTAGCTTCTTAATTTCTTCAAGATTAGTTTCCTAGACCTTTAAAGCCATTTCTCCCTTTATCTGTTCAAACTGTGAAAAAGGAGCAATCCTGGGTACATTGAGTTTTTGTCTCCATACTATGAATTCTTGGAATTTGGACCTAGCTGTATAGGCTTCCCTCTCCTTTTCATGAATATTCTTCAAGGAATTATTGATTACTTGATAATGTCTCTAAATAATATCTATATTTTCATACAGAGCTTGTTGGACAATTTTCAGCTTTTCAAATACTTATGATGCTTGCTTCTTGAATGCAGAAATATCCATTCATGTTCTCTCGAATAAGTTTATTTGGGTCTACAATTGCTCTATTAAACTATCTCGTCGGAAAAGCATGTTATTATTCAAGTGTTGATTTTGAACACTTACTTCTAATTTATCTTCTAACTACTTAATCTGTTGCTCAAAACCCTCTCTGATTTGATCAATATCAAAATTGATTTTATCTATGGAAGTCACTTATTGTTTGCACAACCAGTGGTGTCGAGATTCCTTCAAATCTTGCATATTCCAGAGTCGACTATACATAACACTTACCTCAACAACCATTGTTACACACAGACACAAGGGAGAGAAAGCAACCATACACTCAAAAAATAGCAAGAACCCTCCCAAAGAAGAGGCCGAGGAGATCAACATCTTCAAGGGGTTTCTTCATGGGTGCTTTGTAAATCCTTCTATTGGCTAATGGATCATTTTTTCATTCTTTCATGATTTTTTTGTTTTGATTTATTTCTTTTTGCTACATTTTATTTATGTTTATATAAATAGCATGAATATGAAGATGAATATTTCCATTAAAAGTTAGGGTTTCTGTTTTTTTCTTTGTTATTTCCTGTAAAATTGAAGCAACCAAAATATTTGTAGATTTGCTAAGCCTCTTTACATATTTACACCAACAATGGATATGAGAGAAAATAAAAATAGCTAAGAAAGGATTTGTAGCAATGAAGGTACAACAAAAAATATGAAGCATAATGGTGAGAGTGAGTGTGGTGATGTTGAATGAGACTTTATTTGAGAGAAGAACTTTGAATTCATACTTGTGTTTTCTTAATGGTGTGTATCATATAAATTAGTAGTTGATATTATTTATCCATTACTTTAGTGAAAACTATTGAAGGTCAATTTCTCTCTTCTCTCCTCACCTAGAATGTGGGTTTTGTTAATAATGTTTTTACAATAAACAAGTTATAGTTTTTGCAATTAAGGTGATCATTTTGTTTATATGGAACCTTATTGTATGTTGCCTTAAATATTTGTGAAAAAATGCAACTCTACAATGTAATGATTATTATCACTAGTTTTTATTTTATTGCATCTCTTCAATCTTCATATATTTAGCAATGTATGTCATAGTGATATTATGCATGCACGTACAAAAACAGAATATTCACCACTATACATTATTCCTGTATTGACATATTATATACATATTACAAAATAAATTCAAAACTTTTGAAATCTAAACACACATTGCAACAATTTGATATTGACACTTTTGGAATCAAAATTCACAATTTTGATATTAAAATTAACACTAGATTTCAAAATTCACTCTTTGAAAATAAAAAATCACACTTTTGATTTCAAAATTATTTGAAATTCATATTTCACAATCGAAAGTCACACTTTTGAAAACCAATATTCATACTTTCGGAATCATATTTTACACTTTAAAAATGTTGATATCCACACTTCACTTTTGGTTTCAAAATGATTTGAAATTCATATTTCACAATCTAAACTTACACTTTTGAAAACCAATATTCATACTTTCAAAATTATATTTTACACTTGAAAAATGTTGATATTCACACTTTTGAAATCAAAATCATAATTTCTTCATCTAAATTCTTAATTATTAATCCAAATTTAATAAAATTGATATTAATAGTCAATCTTAATTTTTAATTAGTGAAAATAA
>ML836920.1:0-10259 GCA_009831015.1 Picea engelmannii | reverse complement strand
ATGACAACAACAACTTGGAGGAAGTGACTTCATACAAATATCTTGGAATTGATATTCACCACAAGCTCAATTGAAATTATAGCATTGAGAAAATGATTATTGGGGGATGGAAAGCTTATTATGGGCTTGAAAACAATTGTAAAACAATTGATCTTTGGAGTTGGGATAAGAAGAAACTCCTCTTTGAGACTCTTGTTACACCTGTTATTCTTTATGGATGTGAAGTCTGGGTTGTAGTATCTCTCGTGAATCCTGGAGAAAGATAGAGAAAATACAAAAGAATTTTATAACCTGTAATCTCAAAATTAAAGGAAATACGCCCTATCCCATCCTCCTCGTAGAAACAAGCCTCTCCCCCATTGAGAGCATGGCTATGACTAGATACCTAATGTATAAGAACAAGTTAAACAACATGGAAGACAAGAGGCTACGTAAAATTTCTTCAAAATCAAGTCATAACCACCATTGACTCAAGCGAGGATGGCATAAAGTTGCCCGGTCTTGGCTAAACTATCGAGGAATCATGGAAGAAACCATTTTGCAGAATAAAGATACTATTAAAAAAAATGTCAAATCAAAATTTAAGGAAAAAATGTGGTGTGATAAAGAGTTAGAGGAAAAAATAAAATTAAGGTATTATAAAGATGTAATCAACCCTAATCTAGAAGATCAAAATTATCTATCTGTTTTGCCAAGTGTAAAGAAAAAAATAAGCATTGCTAAGATAAGAACAAATTCTCACAAGCCCCATAGTGAAACTGGGCGTTGGTCAAGTCCTAAAATGCCATGGGATGAAAGAGTGTGTCACCTTTGTGACACTAAGAAGGTTGAAGATGAAAAGCACTTTCTCTTAGATTGTCCAGCCTATACCCATATTAGATCTCATTTTCAAAATATTGATCACACTACCAACCTTCCTAACCTCTTAACTCAACAAAAGTATGGTGATCTTGGAAAGCTTCTCTTAATGCTTTTTGAACACAGAAACAAAATTCTAAAGTATCACAAGTAATCACTTACCTTCTTAAGGTCTGATAGACCAATCAAATCTTAGTGGACGTTCATCATCATCATATATATAAATAACTAATTTTGAACTTTTATTACCAAATGTTTTATTTAATAATAATCAATTCTCTACACAAAACAATAAAATGGTCAAAATTTTCTATATATAATTTTAAAAAAGACAAAAATAAAATCAAATAAAAGATTAGTTTTTTTATAAATAAATTAAAAAACCAAAAATGATTTTATTTATTTATTTTTATAAGTTTAAACAACTTGATTACATTGACTTTTTTTTTAAATGACTTATATCAACTTAAACTTAATAGCCAACCTTGTGAATTATTCAATTTTCCACCTCAATCAAAACGAATTATTAGTTTTCCATCTAATTCAATAAACTATTTGGATATCATTTTTCCATTTCAATCTCATATTAGTTTTCCATCTCAATCAAAATAAACTTATTTGGATATTATTTTTCCATTTCTATTACATATTAGTTTTCCATCTCAATCAAAATAAAGTTTTTATATATTATTTTTCGTTTTAATTATATATTAGTTTTCCATCTCAATATAATAAACTAATTAGATTTTATTTTTCCATATCATAAACTATTTAGATATTATTTTTTCATTTTAATTACATATTAGTTTTCCATCTCAATCAAAATAAACTAATAAACTAATTAGATTTTATTTTTCCATGTCAATCACATATTAGTTTTCCATCTCAATCAAAACAAACTATTTACATCTTATTTTTACCATTTCCATCGAAACAAAGTGTACATGGTATTGGAATTGGTCCTATAATGAGATACATAAAATTAAAAATTCAATTCAATAGTTTTTTATACAAATGAAATGATATATGTTATATTGTTTGGAGTTTAATGAAGATTTACATAGTTAGTTATTTTTTTAATTACATATTTGATTTAATTAAAATCGTTTTTTAATATTATTATGGATAGTTTTTCTTAATTTATACATTTAATTTAATTAACATCGTTAAAATATGTTTTAATGTAATTATTTATAACATTTAAAATTGTCATCTTTATTTAAATCAACATATGTATTTAGCTTAGTTAAAACCCTTAAAAAAATTAATATCATTATTTTTAATATCTAAAAATGTATTTTTTATGATAAAAAAAAAAAATTCTTTAATCCTGAGTTTTTGTATACTGATAAGAAGAAATTATACAAAAACATTTTGCACCTGGTTTACCCTCAGGGAAACCAAACCAACAACAAAACATAACATTGTCATTATGTAGTTGCTTGGTATGTCTAATATCTATAACTGATAAACTAAAACAGGGATAACTTCTAGTTCCTTTATGTGTTCTACTTTTCTTATTTAATCTACTAAACAGAGGTGGTAAACCCAAACCTCTTTTGTAATTTAACAAAAACCACAGATGGAACAACATAAAACTTAGCTAATGATTATGCCTACTACCACTGGAACTTGGGGCTGAGCATAGTCCAGATTAGACAAGTCCATGCCGACCATCTTGTCAACAATCAGGCTCAGCTTGTGGTCGACCAACTTGATGTGGAGTTCCACATCGTCGAGTTGTAGGAGAACTTATTGGTGGGCTTCATGGTGATCCAATAGAACTCTTCCCATTAGAGTCTTCGGGTGCTAATAAATGTCCACGGTTTTTAGGTACTGCGAGGACCGCCCACAAACGAAGCCAGTATCGGGAACCCACAAGTTGGTGGTCTTCATCACCTCGTCGTTTGGGATGAACTTCCTTAGAGCGGGAAAATTAGCCTCGACCGGGTCCATTTCTGACTAAATTTCGGGAGGGATAACTGAGCGATAGGTGTCAGCTAAGTTTTCAGCTGCGTCCACAAATCAGAAGCTCGAACGGGTTCTGGGTCTGCGTGAGGTGCCCCCACGGCCTCGGAGGGACGAGCTTCCCCTATCCATATCAAAGGAATTGGAAAACTAAAGCGCAAGACACAGGAGCAAGGAGGGGGAGGGAATTCCCATCGTAGGGTGTAGCAAGGAAGCCGTGGAGGGGAACAGGGGACAGGAGAAACGAATAGCTAGAGAAAAGTAGTAATGCATCCAGAAGGGGACGCAACTAACATAACCATCCAGTGCCAAGGCCCATGAGTGGAGGATGCTCCCATGATTATAGAGGATATGGGTTGTATTCGTCATAAAACGGAGTTGCTTCGCCACCTTCCCATACCACATGCGAAAGACAGGAGGATCGAACAGGTGAGGTGAGTGCATGATGTGAATGCCAAGACAGGGTTGCTCGAATGTTGGGAAAAGACAATGGTTGGGAGGTTTAAACCGCACGAGGAGGTGAGGTGGGTGATGGAGGCGGCTGGTAGTTGTCCGCAGCTCTGGAGGCCAGGTGGGTGGGGAGGTCGGGGACCCACCAACGTTTTGATTACGTTCTTGACACCCCATATGAGGGTATTTTTTATGATAAATTATGTGTGTTGTTTTTTTCTATTACAAATTATGGATTTTTTTTTTCTCTTAATTAATTTGAAATTGAAAAAAAATATATAATAATATTAATTACTTTGCTAAAAAAATATTATATTTTAATTCATGTTTGTTATTAATCTTTTGGAATGATGAACACATCTATATTGTCATTTTTTGTCTCTTTAACATGTCATTAGAAAATGTGATAATAACATGCCACTAGAAAATATGATAAATCCCATTATCAAAATATTTAATTTTTTTTAGGGTTTTTTTTTTTTTTTAATAGAATTGCATACTTATCATCTACCACTAGAAAATATGATAAATCCCATTATCAAAATATTATTTTTTTAAGCGTTTTTTTGATAGAATTCTATACTTATCATCTACTTCTTGAAGACAACTATTCGAGATAGAATGGTATAAGAGTTAATATACAATTATTCGAGATTGAATGATATAAGAGTTAATATATTTATAGTGAAAAAATTATATAAAAATTCTGCTTGGGTGTCTATTGTGTTGTTGGCTATTTGGTTCATAACAATTGTAAAATGTTGTTGGCTATTTGGTTCATAACAATTGTAAAATGACTAAAATTAGTGACCCAACCCCAACCCTACAATCTCATATAGCTCTAACGCATGAAGGAAATTTGCATTACCAAATAATGCACTTTTTAATACCACATATACCTTTGGAAGTACAATGTGTTGCTAAGACAACACTACCTATGAGAGCATCATGGTTTTTACAAGTCATAATCTTGAAGTGTGATCCTCATCATTAAAGTTGAAGTGTTCCATGTTCCAAGCGTAAATCCCAAAGTAAACATTTCTCTATTTTCAATTAAGAAATACCCTCAGTTAATTAGTCACAATGAAATTCCTTTTATTGATTATCTAACTAATCATTGTGAACAAAACAATTGCACCCATCCAAATATCCTCCATGTCATAACACAATAAATAGAAATAGTTTCCAACATTCATCAAGATCTTTTAAAAATACAAGCGAAGTCCTAATCCATTGCCAAGTTAGTCATAATATTGATCTCGTTCTCAAAACTTTGCTACCAACATACCTCTATACCATCAATCCTTGCTAGAGAAATGGGGAAATTCAACAATAGATACATGATCTCTTATAAAAGATATATACATTCAAGGGACATAATTTGTTTATAACTATGCACATTAAAAATGAATTTTAATGAGGAGAAATGGACGGAATCTAATTTTTGGTTTAACATAATTTAGTTTTTATCTATAATTAACCTAAATAATAATGTGTAATTGATAGAAACCACTATGAATGAGTAGTTGATAGAAACCAATATGTGACTTTTTAATCAATAAAACTCATATTATCTATCTATATGAAAGACTTGTTACAAAGCATTATAATTAATATGGAAGTGCATTTTTTCCAAAAAGAAAAATAACTCAATTATATTAGATATATAATTTTTTACAACTTCAAAGACTAAAATAGAAAATTTTGTTTTGACTTTCCATGGCGGAGCTTGTTCAAAATACTTCAGGTTATAACAATCTCGTTAACTCTTTGCAGTCCTAATCCAAATTAGGAGCAAATGGAGATTACATGATACTAGCTTAGATGAGGCTTATCCATTGTTTACAAATCCAAATCTAAGGAAGATAGACAAAAAAGCCAAAATGGAGCTTTGCCAAAATTGAACATTAAAAGGAACTGAGCTAGAATAGAAAGATGTGCCTCCTGGGACCCTCCATTCCATTTAACCAATTGTAATAAGTGATTCTGTCTTCGGGTTCCTGAAAATCTTTCTTTGATAAAGTGCTTGCCTCCTTGTTGTGATCCCTGTAAATATGTTGGAAGCTAATCTCATGAAAATATTTTATTAATTCCAAAATTTTGAGTTTCCAGCCCTCGATAGCACTAGCCTGTAGTCTGCCTTTTTTTGTTAGCCACTCTATGACCACCTTAGAGTCCCCCGGAACCTAAAGTTTTTGAATTGACAGGTGTCTTGCCAGTGTCAAAGTATCCCAAACACCCATAAGTTCTGCTTTTGTGTTTGTTCCTTCACCACAGTTCATAACCCATCTATAAACTAATGAATTTGATGATTTTATAACTCCCCCCACTCCACATTGTTTTCCATCTGATCGTGTTGAACCATCGAAACATGCAAGAGTGTTTTCGGCGTGCTTGGAGATCAAACAGACTCGAACTTGTATATGTTTTTGGGTAACATGGTTTCTTCTAAAGGAGCCAAGAGTTTTGGTAACCACCGAGAGGATAGAAGGAGAAATATTCTTGAAAGTTGTTGCGTTCCTCTCCAAGAAATGTCAGGTTTTTCCTTTGACCAGGAATTAAAACAATTCGACAGCAAAGTTCTTGTCCATAGACTTTTGAATTTTAGAAGTGCATTTAATCTTGCCTAGATAGATTTTGTGAAGTTGCAATTTATGAAGAGATGGCTTATACTTTCATTTTTGTCCTTGCATTGACACCAGCTTGGACCTTCCCAGCCTTTCTGTTGTAGAATGTCCCATGTTAATATTTTTCCCTCTGCTGCCAACCAGATGAAAATTTTTACTTTGATTGGATTTCCCATTTCCAGAGTTTTAGTCTCCAGCCATCAATTCTCGGGCAACTCTGAGTGGAAAGAAGAGCCAAACAGATGTTTTTAACTGTAAGGGACCCTGAATGGTCGCCTCCTATCCACATCAATGCATCATCATGGTCTTGTATGGAAGCACCCGAACTAATGAGAGCCAAATGAAATAGTTCCCATTCTGCAGCCAAAGTGCCTGTCAGACCCAGGTCTCGGTCTCTGTACCAGCTGTTTGAATGGGCATTTTGATCTGGGATCCTTCTAGCCTGGGAGAGTACCGAAATATTTTTCTGATTTAAAAAGGATACTAGCCCTGGAGAAAGAAAGGATATGTCTCCCAATCCTAGGATCTTGTCTCTTCCAAGAGCAACAAGATGTCCCGAACCAGGAATCCAATTGCATTTATTTTAATCAACAAAAATTATTTAAATTTAATACGTTTAGGAAAGATTTGCCACAAAATGTTAACCGTGTATTATTCTTTGGATATTATCCGTGAAAGGAATATGGTTGCACAAATTATATCTTCAATATATTCACATATTTGTGAGTATTTGTTTGTGCTATTTATGTTGATGTTTTATGCTCTTATTGTCCCTCACTTTATTTGAATATTGATTTGTTGTTTAGTTAATATATTTGTGTTAGAGATGCAGAAGAGCAGTGGAGACTTCGCAACAGGGAAATCTGGATAAAAAGTGGAGACAATAATACTAAGTTTTTCATAATGTTGCAAGCCACAATAGGAATCTAAAGCATGTTTGGGAAATCAATGATGAAAATGGTTTCACTCTTACAGACCAAGGAGCGATAAAGGAGGAGGCAATATCCTATTACAAAAAGTTTTATAAGGCTTTCTCTATTGTTAACAGCAATGAACAAGTCAAGTTAACTGGTCTCTTTCCCAGGATGGTTAATGATGATGAGTCAGGCCCTCTTTACAACCCTATTACTATGGAGGAACTAAAGTATGTTTTATTTCAATTCAAAAAAGATAAGAGTCGGGGGCCGAACGACTGGACGGCTGAATACTTCATCTTCTTTTTTGACTTAGTTGGGGAATATCTCCTTGATATGGTGTAGGATTCGAGACGAAAAGGCTCCATTATTGGGAGTCTAAACTCAATCTTTTTTACTCTTATACCAAAGGAAAATAAACCAGTTACTTTCGATGATTTCCGTTCGATTTCCTTGTGTAACCTTTGTTATAAAGTGATATAAAACATAATTGGAAATAGGATTAAACTAATCCTATCAAGGTCACTCTCTATTGAACAGTTGGGGTTCCTATAGGGAAGGTGGATACAAGATTCTATAGGCACTGCACATGAGAATCTACATAGCATTAAGAAAAAGAATTTAAAGTCATTGGTATTGAAACTGGACTTGAGGAAAGATTATGACTGTATTGATTGGGATCACTTAAGACTGACATTATTAAAAGTGGGTTTTGGAATCTAGATGACTAATTGGATCATGAGTTGTGTTACATCTTCTTCCTTTGTTGTGTTACTCAATGGCGATGTGACATATTTCTTCATAAGTGGCAGAGGTTTGTGCCAAGTTTTCCCATTATCACCATTACTTTTTATTCTGGTTATGGAAGGGCTCAGTCTATTAATGAAAAGTAGCATTGTTGAAGGCAATCTAACAGGTATAAAGGTGTCCAGATTGATCAAAATATTTCACTTACTATTTGTGAATGATGTCCTTATTATGACTAAGGCTACATTAAAAGAATGGATGGAGTTCAACAACATTCTTCAGTTATTCTGTAAAGCTTCAGGTTTATTAATAAACCAATCAAAAACTATTGTACGTTACAAAGGACTATCTGATGCTGAAATGACTCCATTAAATAAGTTTCTTCCATATTCCTTTACCTAGCTATCAATCGGTTTCAAATATCTGGGCTATTTCTTAAAGACTGGGACATGTAAGACTGAAGACTAGAATTGGTTAGTGACAAAAATGGAAAAGAAGATCGGTTTGTGGTGCAACAAGTGGTTATCATTAGGTGGTAGATTTGTCTTAGTTAAAGTTTTATTGGAGAGACAGCCTATATATTGGATGTCCTTGAAGACCATCTCGCGCTCAATATTAAATAAGATACGAAAATTGATGCTCAATTTCCTCTGGAGCGGTCATAAGACTACACAACAGTTTCATTTATGTAGATGGGACACTCTTTCTAGACCAAATAAATGTGGAAGATGGGGTCTCCAGAACCTCCCTCTTTTTAATACAACATTATTGGTTAATACTCTTTGGAGAGTATTGACTCAGGACAATATTTGGAATAAGGTTTTAATGGATAAATATTTACACAACACTATTTTGGTCAATTGGTTCAGGAAGGCATCCCATAAGAAGCTATCTGCGTCTAGGATTTGGAATATCCTTACAAGAACAATTCATGTGATTACCCATTGGAAAAGTTGGTGTCCAGGGCCGGGACACTTAATTTCCATTGGCAGGGATCGGATCTTAGGCCTGGGTGACAGATCCATCCTATCAGACGTGTTGATTTCTCATTTAAAACAAAAGAGGATTACAGTACTGGCACAAGCGACGTTATCCCTAAATCATGTTTCTTTATCAGAGAATTGGTTAAGCAGTGAGGAGTTGGGCTTAGCGGGAATATTAGCTACCGAATGGGAGCTATATTGAAGAGCGCTACTAGGCGCTGACATCTCAATCCGTGATTCAAATGACACACTTGTATGGACCGTGGGGGACTCATCTGGGAACATTACTGTCAAAAAAATTTATTTTTCTCTTATATCAATTATGGACTACCCGATCTAGAGTGGTTGGAAGGTAAATATTTGGAAATGGAACATTCCGTTAAAGATAAAATTGTTTATTTGGATAGCAGTGGAAAATAAGGTTTTGACATGGGACGTTCTACAAAAAAAAGGATGGGAGGGACCTAGGGTATGTTATCTCTGCAAGCACAAATCTGAAGATATTAACCATTTATTCATTCATTGCTCCTTCATAAAGACAGTTTGGGCCAGACTAACACTACTTCTTCAGATAAAAAGAACTTGGGAAGGAGCCTCACTAAATGATTGTTTTACTATTTGGACCAAGGATAAATCAGTATCCAAAAGTCTAGCTGCTCTTACCTGTTGGTACATCTGGATTGAGAGAAACAAAGCCATATTTGATGAGAGATCACCTTCATTTTCTGCAGTGGTGTATAAGATACTTGGGTCTCTCAATTGGCTACCCCAATCCCTTAAACCAGTCTCCTTAAGAGTTTGTACAATCACACATAAGGAAGGATTTACTATTGCTTGCTTTGATGGTGCGTCTATATCAGGTGGCAAGCAATGTGGAGTTGGTGGCATCATCAAATTTCCAGAGTCGACTGTTTATAGATGGTACATCAACTGTAGGGAAGGAACCAACACAAAAACATAGCTTATGAGATTTTGGGCTACTCTTACACTTGCCAATATGTGGTCTATCCAAAATATACAAGTTCTGGGGGATTCCAAGGTAATTATTGATTGGTTAAATCAAAAGAGTAACCTACAAGCAATTGACATTGAAGGATGGAAGCATAGGACAAAGGATCTGACCACTATTTTTCAAGGTATTAGCTTTCATCATATTTACATGGATTTCAATAAGGAGGTAGACTTATTATCTAAACAAGCTCTCTTGGAACCAGAAGGCAGATTATCTTTTAACCAATGGGTAGGTGGGGTTGGAGGCCCACTTACCCATATAAATCTCTTTGAAATTTCTCCAAGATGAAGTGAATCAATTTTATCTTTCCACTGGTAGCAGGACATTTCAAGTATGTTTTGTAATTTTGAAGTGATAATCATTATCACGTTGGTTTTTTTCCATTTGGCCTTATGTGGTTTATAAGTACTTTATATGGCTAGTTGTGGGATCTATTTGTATCGAGCTGAACTGAATGATCCTATTTTATTATAAGGATCCTTGATGATGTAAAAAAAATATACTATAATATAATTTTGAGTGAATTTTCTATTGGAAAAAATATATATTTGTGTTAGATGTGATGAATATTATTCATTTGGATTTGAAGTTGCATATGTTTTAAGTAATAATGTTGGTATTTTGATGTCATTATGTGTGTATTATGTATGTAATTTGTCTGATAGTTATGTGACAGTAGAATCATGTTAAATATAGATGA
>ML836919.1:21811-39062 GCA_009831015.1 Picea engelmannii | reverse complement strand
TACTGTATATCTGTGTTTATGGTTGCATCTCTGATACATTTCTGTTATATTATTGAATATCTGCAATATTTCTGTGCATTTCTTTATTATATCTCCGCTCTCATTTCGTGCCGAAAATAATCCAGATCACAGGAGCCCATGAAATATTTCAAGCCAGGGAGTATGATGCAAGAGCATCACCAACATCAAGCGAGCCAGCGCGGAAGCAAAAGACAGATGGATGAGCGCCAGCGCAAATTTTGAAAGTTTCTTGAAGTTGATGTGCAATCTTAAATGAAGTCATTAAGAAGAAACGCACTTGTATAATGTAATCGGACCTTGAGCGATTTCTCTCGTCCTTAGTAGATAGAAGGCATTTAAAGTAGTTAATGCAAGTAGGTAGAATTCAATTCTAGATTAGACTGTTTGAGAGTGCAAGAGGGAAACGGGATATAGACACCCTCATTGTGTATTGTATGATAGTAGTGAGCATAGAAGAGAAGCAGAGAGCTGTGTAAGAACACCCATGTACAGATATTTGGATTAATACAAAGAGGTTTATTCAAATTCATGGTTTCGTGTTTGTTCTCTTTGTATTGATGTTAAATGATATGCTCATGAATGTTTTCTTCCTGTTATACATTTTCTTTATATGTTGTGTATATGATTTCATGTTTGAGTTGAAGTCTGAAAGGAAGTAGGAATGAGTTTCAATTGGTTCTCTACCTGAGCCAAATTTCCTGCAAGGAGTGCAGTCGAATTGTCCGCAAGGAGTGCGTTGACAAAGGACTCAGGTAGTTTTTCTTTTTTTCTCATTCACGCAGAAGTGCAGTTAGGCATAGGAGTCGTGCAAGGAGTGCGCAGGCTGAGTGAAGTTTTCAGGGTTGCGAACCTGAGAAAAGAATTTAGAGACTACTGTTGTGGGTGTGCGCTGAGTCGAAAGGATTCAACACTTGGATTTGGTTGAATGTCTACTGCAAGGAGTGCATGCAAGGTTTTCTGAAAGATTCAAAGTTAGGAAAGCTCAGGAGGTATAGGACCTTCGAGTAATCGTTGAAGAGAAGCACAAGAATCTTGTGCCATGGAGTGTTTAGCAGGCGTTGCAAAGTTGGGTAAGGGTGAACAAGTTTTCACGGAGGAATACTTGGTTCATCTCGCAGAAATTACCCAGGAGAAACGGACGGTCGAAATTCTCCGAGGAGAATTCGTGAAGTTTCGTGAGCCATCAGATATCACAGAGGAGCAGGGGAGATACGACGAAGTATTCCCTAAGGTTTCAAAGCTCAGGAGGGGTAGGACCATAGATCCAAGCCACAAGGGTCGTTGGATTTACACGTGTATTTTCCATATCAGGGTTTCGTGGGCGGATGTCCCGTAAACGTTGCAACATGAATCACAAAATCACGAATCACGATATCCCAAAAGCCAAGAGGATTTGTGTGGGGCCACGGAGGAGTCAGCAAGTGGACAGGTGGAATGTCATTGACATGGAGTCAAACTCTGTTGACGTCATTTTGAAGTTTCGTGGGATGAAGTCTCAAACATTTTGCATTAGGATTCGCGATACCATGAAGTCTGAAATCCCAACAGAGGTGAAGTGGCGTTGAAAATTCAAACTCGTGCGTGTGTCGGAGTTTCGGCTAATCGAGATTCGGGAGTCGGTAAGACAAGTTGTTCGACATCGCGAGTGTCGAAATCGCAATAAGGGAAATCCTGAAAGGGAAAGAGAAGGGTTAGCGTCGACTGGTTTCGGGTTTCGGAGATTCAAGAGACCAATGCCTGACCACTGGATTCGTGAAGCTGCAAAATCTGATCTCCCAAGTGTAAAGAGGAGATCCCATGAGAGTTATTGTGGGTGCAGATTTCCCGAGAGGGAAATAGAAGAGTTGGGTTAGAGTTCTTCGGGCTATGTGAGAGGAAATATACTATGTTGATGTGGACCTTCCATCCTGCGGGTTGAGGGCATCGGCATCATTTTTGGTATCAGAGAACAGAAAGGTTCTTTTCTTTCTGTAACAGAGAAGAAGAAGAATTCACCATGCCGCCAAGGAGAAGGGACATGCAAACCACTGATCCACCAGAGGAGAGGGAAATGCCGAGAAGAAGAGGTAGGCAGATGACAGATCCAGTCATGGAGAGATAAATGTGTGATCTACGAGATAGACTCGAAGACATGGAGATAGCACAAAGATGCACAGTCAGTGCGGGGGATCTTAGTGATTCCGAAAGTGAAGTTGAGGCTAAACGTGAAGAAGAAGTTGTAGCTGAAGATGCACCAAACGAACGTTTGATCAGAGCTATTGCAAGGATGGGTGCAAGAGAAAAGATGGACATTCCAGTTTATGAGGGAAATCTGGATGCAGAGGAGCTTCTAGACTGGATTAGAGCTCTAGACACATACATTGACTATGATGATGTCGAATAGGACAAGAAAGTCAACCATGTTGTCACTAGATTGAAGGGACATGCAACATTGTGGTGGGATGAACTACAAGCTGATAGATGCTGCAAGGGCAAGCAGAAGATCAAGAGCTGGGGTAGAATGATCGCAAAGAAGAAGGAGAAATTCATCCCCAGAGTTTATCAAATTACTCTATTCAGGAGAATGCAGAACCTGAGATAGAAGCTGATGACAGTAAAAGAATACACTGAAGAATTCTACAAGTTGAACATGAGGGCAGGTCATCAGGAAAGCGACGATGAAAAAGTTTCTAGATATATGAATGGCCTGAGATATGATATCCAGGATGAGATGAGCATGGTAACCATCCGAACAGTGGAAGATGCTTATCAGATGGCTCTGAAAGTGGAAGAGAAGCTGAGACGAAAGCAGATTCAAAGAGGTCGAGGCAGAAGTCAGCCCAGAGGTAAATCAATTGCCTAGGAAAAATATCAGAAGCCCAAAGAGGACTGGAAGAAACCTCAAACTCGAACTGAAAGAGGTGGAACCTCACAGCGAGGGCAGCATACTGAGCAAAGAGGAGATTATGCTGACAACAATACTTTTCCTCGTACTAGAGGTAGAGGAAGAGGAAGAGGTGGAGTAATCACATGCTTCACATGTGGAAAGAATGGGCACAAGTATTACGAGTGTCCAGATAAAAAGAAAGAGGGTGGAGAAGCTCACATTGTTGAGGCACAGAGGCGGGATGTTGAGGCAGAAGATGCTGAAGGTGAAAGATCGTTGATGATGCAAAAAGTCCTTTTGACACCCGAGAAGGAGGTGGAGAGTTCAGTCCAAAGGACCAGACCTTTCAGGACTGCTTGCAAAACCAAGGAAAGGGTATGCAAGGTCATTGTAGACAGTCATAGCATGGATAATCATGTTTCTATGGGGATGGTAGAAAAGCTGGAGCTGGAGACGACTGATCATCCAAGCCCATACAGAGTTTCGTGGCTACAAAAAGGACACCAGGTAACTATCACTAAACAATGTTTAGTTGAGATTAAGATAGGAGGATATAATGATAAGATATTATGTGATGTCATTCCTATGGATGTTTGTCATCTATTGCTGGGTAGACCATGGCAATATGATAGGAATGTGATTCATGATGGGAGAATGAACAAATACACCCTAGAGAAGAATGGGAGGACTCACATGTTGCTTCCAATTAAGGATAAGGAGGTGAAGCCGGAAGTAAGAAACATTGTACTTCTCATGAGTGGGAAGGAACTTCTTACAGAGGTTAAGAAGAAGGAGGATCCATAGTTCATTGTGGTCAGAAAACCAAAGATTGTCTTGACCAGCACAAGGGTAGATGAACTACCAGAAGAAGTTCAGGAACTACTGGAAGAGTTCGTTGATATAGTAGTGGACGAATTACCTCGTTCATTGCCACCAATTAGGAGTGTGAGTCATCATATTGATCTCATACCAGGAGCCATTTTTCCAAATAAATCCGTGTACAGATTAACGCCACAAGAGAATGAATAAGTTAAGAGGCAAGTCCAGGATTTATTGGACAAAGGTTTGGTCAGGGAAAGCTTGAGTCCATGTGTTGTTCCAACAGTACTCAGTCCGAAGAAAGACAGAGGCTGGAGGATGTGTACTGACTCGAGGGAAATCAACAAGATAACCATCAGGTATAGATTTCCATTCTCGAGGATGGATGATCTGATGGATTGCTTGAGTGGAGCAAAGTATTTTTCAAATATTGATTTGAAAAGCGGTTATCACCAAATCCGCATGAGAGAAGATGATGAATGGAAAACAACATTCAAAACCAACGAAGGGTTGTATGAATGGCTTGTTATGTCGTTTGTCTTAACAAATGTGTTGAGTACCTTCATGAGGTTGATGAACGAAGTCCTGAGGGAGTTCATTGGAAAAATTGTCATTGTGTATTTAGATGACATACTGGTTTTCAGTAAAACAGTGGCAAAGCATCTGAATCATTTGGCTACAGTGATGCAGAAATTACAACAGGAGAAGTTGTTGATAAACATGAAGAAGTCCTCATTCATGAAGACAGAGCTCATTTACTTGGGGTTTGTTATTTCGGCAAATGAGTTGAGAATGGATCCAGATAAGGTGGAGGTGATCAAGAATTGGCCATCACCAAGGAATATTTTTGAAGTGAGAAGTTTTCACAGATTGGCTAGTTTCTACTAGAAGTTCATCAGGAATTTCAGTGGAATTAGTGCAGCAATGATGGATACAGTGAAAAAGAGACACAAGTCTTTTCATTGGACTGAAGAGACTGAGAAGGCTTTTAATCTATTGAAGAGGAAGATTACGAAACAACCAGTTTTGGTGTTGTCGGATTTCCAGAAGACATTTCAGGTGAAATGTGATGCAAGTGGGTTTGAAATCGGGGCAGTCTTAAGTCAGGAAGACAGGCCAATAACATATTTCAGCGAGAATCTGAATGAGGCGAAAGTGAAGTACTCCACTTATGATAAGGAGTTCTATGATATTGTTCAAGCATTGAAGAAATGGAGACATTACTTGATATCAAAGGAATTTGTCTTATACAGTGACAATCATGCACTACAGTTTGTGACTCAACAGGAAAAGTTGAATCAGAAACATGTCAAATGGGTTGATTATAAGCAGAATTTCACGTTTGTGATTAAACATATTTCTGGTACTGCTAACAAAGTGGTTGATGCTTTGAGCAGGAAGTGTTTGTTGTTGCAGGAGTTCAAAGTCAAAACGTTGGGTTTTGATGATCTCAGGGACATGTACAATGATGATCAGGATTTTAAGGAAGTGTATGAAGCAGCTGAGAATCCAATTCTCAGGGATAGAAGCCAATGGATAGACTACATGATCCAGGAAGGGTTACTATTTAGGGGTAATCAACTGTGTATTCCGAAATGCCCCATGAGGGAGAATTTTTTGAAGGAGAAACATAGTGGAGGATTGGCAGGGCACTTTGGTCACGACAAGACGTTCGCAAAGTTGAATGAGTCATATTTTTGGCCGGGAATGCGAGCAGACGTCAAGAGATTCATGGATAGATGCATAATTTGCCAGCATTCGAAGGGGAGGAAGCAGAATGCAGGGTTTTATCAGCCATTTCCCATACCAGAGAGGCTGTGGGATGCAATTAGCATGGATTTCATATTTGGGTTGCCAAGAACACAAAGAGGTGTCGATTCAATCTATGTGGTGTTGGATAGGTTTTCCAAGATGGCACGCTTCATTCCATGTCAGAAAACCAGTGACGCAACTCACATTGCGAATCTGTTTTTCAAAGAAGTCATTCGACTTCATGGGTTGCCAAGGAGTATAGTTTCGAATCGAGATACAAAATTCATAGGGCATTTTTGGAGGACCTTATGGAAGAAGCTGGGAACTAACTTGTCGTTTAGTTCATATTATCATCCTTAGACAGATGGAAAGATGAAGGTGGTAAACAAAAGTCTGGGAGACTTACTGAGAAGCTTGGTGATAGAGCACCACAGCCAGTGGGAAAATATATTACCACAGGCAGAGTTTGCTTATAATGACTCGGTTAACAGGAGCACAGGGAAGAGTCCATTTCAGATTGTCTATGGCATGCAGCCGAGAGGAATTTCTGAATTGAGGAATTTAGAACAGATTGCAACTAGGAGGGCTAGTGCAAAAGATTTTGCAGAGGTGATGAAAGAACTTCATAGCCAGGTGAAGGAGCGACTGTTGAATTCAAGCTAGGAGTATAAGCGTAGAGCAGATCAGCACCGAAGACAACTTCAGTTTGAGGTTGGTGACTTGGTTCTGGCACATCTAAGGAAAGAAAGGTTCCTGAGAGGAACATATAATAAGCTGAAGATGAAGAAAATCGGACCATGTAAGGTCTTGAAGAAATTTGGGGAGAATGCTTATGAGATTGAATTACCCGATGGGATCGAAATTTCTCCGATATTCAATATCTCAGATTTGTACCCATATAGAGCTGAGGAAATAGGGACCGGAAATAAGCAGCCAGTGATCCAGTGGAGAAAGCAGATGTCAGTTGCAGATAAACCGCAGATGGAGTGCATACTGGATAAAAGAGTAAGGATAAAGACTAGGCGAAAGAAATACTTTGAGTATCTGGTCAAATGGAAGAACCATCCAGTTGAAGATGCCAGCTGGGAGAGTGAAGCGGAGATCCAGAAGCATTAATAGACCATGCGCGAACTCATGGACAGGAGCCCATTAAATTTTTCAAGCCAGGGAGTATGATGCAATAGCATCACCAACATCAAGCAAGCCAGCGCGGAAGCAAGAGACAGTTGGACGAGCGCCAACACAAATTTTGAAAGTTTCTTGAAGTTGATGCGCAATCTTTAATGAAGTCATTAAGAAGAAGTGCACTTGTATAATGTAATCGGACCTTGAGTGATTTCTCTCATCCTTAGTAGATAGAAGGCATTTAAAGTAGTTAATGCAAGTAGGTAGAATTCAATTCTAGATTAGACTGTTTGAGAGCGCAAGAGGGAAACTGGATATAGACACCCTCATTGTGTATTGTATGATAGTAGTGTGCATAGAAGAGAAGCAGAGAGCTGTGTAAGAACACTCATGTACGGATATTTGGATTAATACAAAGAGGTTGATTCAAATTCATGGTTTCGTGTTTGTTCTCTGTGTATTGATGTTAAATGATATGCTCATGAATGTTTGCTTCCAGTTATACATTTGCTTTATATGTTGTGTAGATGATTTCATGTTTGAGTTGAAGTCTGAAAGTAAGTAGGAATGAGTTTCAATTGTTTCTCTACCTGAGCCAGATTTCCTACAAGGAGTGCAGTCGAATTGTCCGCAAGGAGTGCGTTGACAAAGGACTTAGGTAGTTTTTCTTTTGTTCTCATTCACACAGAAGTGAAGTTAGGCATAGGATCCGTGCAATGAGTGCGTAGGCTGAGTGAAGTTTTCAGGGTTGCGAACCTGAGAAAAGAATTTAGAGACTATTGTTGCGGGTCTGCGCAGGGTCAAAAGGATTCAACACTTGGAAGTGGTTGAATGTCTGCCGCAAGGAGTGCGTGCAAGGTTTTCTGAAAGATTCAGAGTTAGGAAATCTCAGGAGGTATAGGACCTTCGAGTAATCGCCGAAGAGAAGCACAAGAAGTTTGTGCCGTGGAGTGTTTAGCAGGAATTGCAAAGTTGCGTAAGGGTGAACAAGTTTTCATGGCGGAATACTTGGTTCGTCTCGCAGAAATTACCTAGGAGAAACGGACGGTCGAAATTCTCCGAGGAGAATTCGTGAAGTTTTGTGAGCCATCAGATCTCATAGAGGAGCAGGGGAGATATTGCGAAGTATTCCCTAAGGGTTCAAAGCTCAGGAGGGGCAGGACCGTAGATCCAAGCCACAAGGGTCGTTGGATTTACACGTGTATTTTCCATATCGGGGTTTCGTGGGCGGATGTCCCATAAACGTTGCAAAACGAATCGCGAAATCATGAATCACGATATCTCGAAAGCCAAGAGGATTTGTGTGGGGCCACAGAGGAGTCAGCAAGTGGATAGATGGCATGCCATTGACACGGAGTCAAACTTCGTTGACGTCATTTATGAGTTTCTCGGGTTGAAGTCCCGAACTCTTTGCATTAGGATTCGCGATACTGCGAAGCTCGAAATCCTAACAGAGGTGAAGTGGTGTCGAAAATTCAAACTCGTGCGTGTGTCAGAGTTTCGGCTAATCGGGATTCGGGAGTCAGTAAGACAAGTTGTTCGACATCGCGAGTGTCGAAATCGCGATAAGGTAAATCCCGAAAGGGAAAGAGAAGGGTCAGCGTCTACTGGTTTCGGGTTTCGGAGATTCAAGAGACCAATGCCTGACCACTGGATTCGCAAAGCTGCAAAATCCGATCTCCCAAGTGTAAAGAGGAGATCCCGTGAGAGTTACTGTGGGTGCATATTTCCCGAGACTGAAATAGAAGAGCTGAGTTAGAGTTCTTCGGGCCGTGTGAAAGGAAAGATCCTGTGTTGACATGGACCTTCCAACCTGCGGGTTGAGGGCGTCGACATCATTTTTGGTATTAGAGCACAGAAAGGTTCTTTTCTTTCTATAGCAGAGAATAAGAAGAATTCACCATGCCGCCAAGGAAAAGGGACATGCAAGCACTCGATCCACTAGAGGAGAGGGAAATGCTGAGAAGAAGAGGCAGGCAGATGAAAGATCCATTCATGGAGAGAGAAATGCATGATCTACGAGCTAGACTCGAAGACATGGAGACAGCACAAAGACGCACAGTCAGTGTAGGGGATCTTAGTGATTCTGAAAGTGAAGTTGAGGCTGAACGTGAAGAAGAAGTTGTAGCTGAATATGCATCAAATGAACTTTTGATCTGAGCTATTGCAAGGATGGGTTTAAGAGAAATGATGGACATTCTAGTTTATGAGGGAAATCTAGATGCAGAGGATCTTCTAGACTGGATTAGAGATCTAGACACATACTTTGACTATGAAGATGTTGAAGAGGACAAGAAAGTCAAGCATGTTGTCACTAGATTGAAGGGACATGCAGCATTGTGGTGGGATGAACAACAAGCTGACAGACGCTACAAGGGCAAGCAGAAGATCAAGAGCTGGGATAGAATGATCGCGAAGATGAAGGAGAAATTCATCCCCAGAGATTATCAAATTAATCTGTTCGGAGAATGCAGATCCTGAGACAGAAGCTGATGATAGTGAAAGAATACACTGAATAATTCTACAAGCTGAACATCAGGGCAGGTCATCGAGAAAGCGACGATGAAAAATTTGTCAGATATATAAATGGCCTGAGATATGATATCCAGGATGAGATGAGCATGGTAACCATCTGAACTTTGGAAGATGCTTATCAGATGGATCTGAAAGCGGAAGAGAAGCTGAGCCAAAAGCAGAGTCAAAGAGGCCGAGGCAGAAGTCAGCCCAGAGGCAAATCAGTTGCCCAAGACAAATATCAGAAGCCCAAAGAGGACTGGAAGAAACCTCAGACTCGAACTGAGAGAGGTGGAACCTCACAGTGAGGGTAGCATACTGAGCAAAGAGGAGATTATGCTGACAACAATACTTTTCCTCGTACTAGAGGTAGAGGAAGAGGAAGAGGTGGAGTAATCACATGCTTCACATGTGGAAAGAATGGGCACAAGTCTTACGAATGTCCATATAAAAAGAAAGAGGGTGGAGAAGCTCACATCACTGAGGCAGAGAGGTGGGATGTTGAGGCAGAAGATGTTGAAGGTGGAAGATCGTTGATGATGCGAAAAGTCCTTTTGACACCCGAGAAGGAGGTGGAGAGTTCAGTCCGAAGGACCAAACTTTTCAGGACTACTTGCAAAACCAAGGATAGGGTATGCAAGGTCATTGTAGACAGTGGTAGCAGGGATAATCTCATTTCTACATAGATGGTAGAAAAGCTAGAGCTGGAGATGACTGATCATCCAAGCCCATACAGATTTTCGTGGCTACAAAAACGACACCAGGTAACTGTCACTAAACAATGTTTAGTTGAGTTTAAGATAGGAGGATATAATGATAAGATATTATGTGATGTCATTCCTATGGATGTTTGTCATCTATTGCTGGGTAGACCTTGGAAATATGACAGGAATGTGATTCATGATGGGAGAATGAACACATACACCCTAGAGAAGAATGGGAGGACTCACATGTTGCTACCAATTAAGGATAAGGAGGTGAAGTCGGAAGTAAGAAACATTTTACTTCTCATGAGTGGGAAGGAACTTCTTAAAGAGGTTAGGAAGAAGGAGGATCCATAGTTCATTGTGGTCAGAAAAACGAAGATTGTCTTGACTAGCACAAGGGTAGATGATCTACCAGAAGAAGTTCAGGAACTGCTGGAAGAGTTCATTGATATAGTAGTGGACGAATTACCTCATTCATTGCCACCGATTAGGAGTGCGAGTCATCATATTGATCTCATACCAGGAGCCATTTTGCCAAATAAATCCACGTACAGATTAATGCCACAAGAGAATGAAGAAGTTAAGAGCCAAGTCCAGCATTTATTGGACAAAGGTTTGGTCAGGGAAAGCTTGAGTCCATGTGTCGTTCCAACAGTACTCAGTCCCAAGAAAGATAGAGGCTGGAGGATGTGTACTGAATAAAGCATGATTAACAAGATAACCATCAGGTACAGATTTCCATTGTCGAGGATGGATGATCTGATGGATTTCTTGAGTGGAGAAAAGTATTTTTCAAAGATTGATTTGAAAAGCGGTTATCACCAAATCCGCATGAGAGAAGGTGATGAATGGAAAACAACATTCAAAACCAATGAAGGGTTGTATGAATGGCTTGTTATGCCATTTCGCTTAACAAATGCACCGAGTACCTTCATGAGGTTGATGAACGAAGTCCTGAGGGAGTTCATCGCAAAATTTGTCATTGTGTATTTAGACGACATACTGGTTTTGAATAAAACAGTGGCAGAGAATCTGAAGCATTTGGCTACAGTGATGCAGAAATTACGGCAGGAGAAGCTATTGATAAACATGAAGAAGTCCTCATTCATGAAGACAGAGCTCATTTACATGGGGTTTTTTATTTCGGCAAATGAGTTGAGAATGGATCCAGATAAGGTGGAGGTGATCAAGAATTGGCCATCACCGAGGAATATTTTTGAAGTGATAAGTTTTCACGGATTGGATAGTTTCTACCGGAAGTTCATCATGAATTTCAGTGGAATTAGTGCAGCGATGATGGATATAGTGAAAAAGAGACACAAGTCTTTTCATTGGACTAAAGAGGCTGAGAAGGGTTTTAATCTGTTGAAGAGGAAGATTACGAAACAACCAGTTTTGGTGTTGCCGGATTTCAAGAAGACATTTAAGGTGAAATGCGATGCAAGTGGGTTTGCAATCGGGGTAGTCTTAAGTCAGGAAGACAGGCCGATAGCATATTTCAGAGAGAAGATGAATAAGGTGAAAGTGAAGTACTCCACTTATGATAAGGAGTTCTATGTTATTGTTCAAGCATTGAAGAAATGGAGACATACTTGATCCCGAAGGAATTTGTCTTATACGGTGACAATCATGCACTACAGTTTGTGACTCAACAGGAAAAGTTGAATCAGAAACATATCAAATGGGTTGAGTATATGCATAATTTCACGTTTGTGATTAAACATATTTCTGGTACTGCTAACAAAGTGGCTGATGCTTTGAGCAGGAAGTGTTTGTTGTTGCAGGAGTTCAAAGTCAAAACGTTGGATTTTGATGATCTCAGGGACATGTACACTGATGATCAGGATTTTAAGGAAGCGTATGAAGCAGCTGAGAATCCAATTCTCAGGGATAGAAGCCAATGGATAGACTACATGGTCTAGGAAGGGTTACTGTTTAGGGGTAATCAGCTGTGTATTCCGAAATGCTCAATGAGGGAGAATCTGTTGAAGGAGAAACACAGTGGAGGATTGGCAAAGCACTTTGGTCACAACAAGACGTTCGCAAAGTTGAATGAGTCATATTTTTGGCCGAGAATTTGAGAAGACGTCAAGATATTCGTGGATAGATGCAGAATTTGCCAGCATTCGAAGGGGAGGAAGCAGAATGCAGGGTTTTATCAGCCATTGCCCATACCAGAGAGGCTGTGGGATGCAATTAGCATGGATTTCATATTGGGGTTGTCAAGAACAAAAAGAGGTGTTCATTCAATCTATGTGGTGGTGGATAGGTTTTCCAATATGGCACACTTCATTCCATGTCAG
Source organism: Picea engelmannii (assembly GCA_009831015.1). NCBI lineage: Eukaryota > Viridiplantae > Streptophyta > Pinopsida > Pinales > Pinaceae > Picea > Picea engelmannii. Next base: position 26,955 of record ML836919.1, on the reverse strand, counting down.
AAAACCAATGACACAACTCACATTGTGAATTTGTTTTTCAAAGAAGTCATTCGACTTCATGGGTTGCCAAGGAGTATAGTTTCGGATCGAGATACAAAATTCATAGGGAATTTTTGGAGGACCTTATGGAAGAAGATGGGAACTAACTTGTCATTTAGTTCAGCTTATCATCCTCAGACGGATGGACAGACGAAGGTGGTAAACAGAAGTCTAGGAGACTTACTGAGAAGCTTGGTGACAGAGCACCACAGCCAGTGGGACAATATATTACCACATGTAGTGTTTACTTATAATGACTCGGTTAACAGGAGCACAGGGTAGAGTCCATTTCAGATTGTCTATGGCATGCAGCCGAGAGGAATTTCTGAATTGAGGAATTCAGAACAGATTGCAACTAGGAGCTCTAGTGCAGAAGATTTCGCAGAGGCGATGAAAGAACTTCACAGCCAGGTGAAGGAGCAACTACTGAATTCAAGCTAGGAGTATAAGCATAGAGCAGATCAACACTAAAGACAACTTCAGTTTGAGGTTGGTGACTTGGTTTTGGCACATCTAAGGAAAGAAAGGTTCCCGAGAGGAACATATAATAAGTTGAAGATGAAGAAAATCCGACCATGTAAGGTCTTGAAGAAATTTGGGGCGAATGCTTACAAGATTGAATTACCCGATGGGATCAGAATTTCTCCGATATTCAATATCTCAGATTTGTACCCATATAGAGCTGAGGAAACAGGGACTGGAAATAAGAAGTCAGTGATCTAGGGGAGAAAGCAGATGCCAGTTGCAGATAAACCGCAGATGGAGTGCATACTGGATAAAAGAGTAAGAAGAAAGACTAGGCGAAAGAAATACTTTGAGTATCTGGTCAAATGGAAAAACCATCCAGTTGAAGATGCCAGCTGGGAGAGTGAAGCAGAGATCCTAAAGAATGGACAGACCATGCACGAACTCATGGACAAGAGCCCATGAAATTTTTCAATCCAGGGAGTATGATGCAGGAGCATCACCACCATCAAGCGAGCCAGCACGGAAGCAAGAGATAGTTGGACGAGCGCCAGCGCAAATTTTGAAAGTTTCTTGAAGTTGATGCGCAATCTTAAATGAAGTCATGAAGAAGAAGAGAACTTGTATAATGTAATCGTACCTTGAGCGATTTATCTCGTCCTTAGTAGATAGAAGGCATTTAAAGTAGTTAATGCAAGTAGGTAGAATTCAATTCTAGATTAGACTGTTTGAGAGCGCAAGAGGGAAACTAGATATAGACACCCTCATTGTGTATTGTATGATAGTAGTGAGCATAGAAGAGAAGAAGAGAGCTGTGTAAGAACACCCATGTACAGATATTTGGATTAATACAAAGAGGTTGATTCAAATTCATGGTTTCGTGTTTGTTCTCTGTGTATTGATGTTAAATGATATGCTCATGAATGTTTGCTTCCTGTTATACATTTGCTTTATATGTTGTGTAGATGATTTCATGTTTGAGTTGAAGTCTGAAAGGAAGTAGGAATGAGTTTCAATTGTCTCTCTACCTGAGCTAGAGTTCCTGCAAGTAGTGCAGTCGAATTGTCCGCAAAGAGTGCATTGACAAAGGACTCAAGTAGTTTAGATTTTGTTCTCATTCATGTAGAAGTGCAGTTAGGCATAGGAGTCGTTCAAGGAGTGTGCAAGCTGAGTGAAGTTTTCAGGGTTGTGAACCTAACAAAAGAATTTAGAGACTGTTGTTGCGAGTGTGCGGAGGGTCGAAAGGATTCAACACTTGGAAGTGGTTGAATCTCTGCCGCAAGGAGTGCATGCAAGGTTTTCTGAAAGATTCAAAGTTAGGAAAGCTCATGAGGTATAGGACCTTCGAGTAATCGCCGAAGAGAAGCACAGGAATCTTATGTCGTGGAGTGTTTAGCAGGCGTTGCAAATTTGCATAAGGGTGAACAAGTTTTCATGGAGGAATACTTGGTTCGTCTCGCAGAAATTACCCAGGAGAAATGGACGGTCGAAATTATCTGAGGAGAATTCACGAAGTTCCGTGAGCCATCAGATCTCACAGAGGAGCAGGGGAGATACGGTGAAGTATTCCCTAAGGGTTAAAATCTCAGGAGGGGCAGGACCGTAGATCCAAGCCACAAGGGTCGTTGGATTTACACGTGTATTTTCCATATCGGGGTTTCGTGGGCGGAAGTCCCGTAAACGTTGCAACACGAATCGCGAAATCATGAATTGCGATATCCCGAAAGCCAAGAGGATTTGTGTGGGGCCAAAGATGAGTCATAAAGTGGACAGGTGGCGTGCCATTGACATGGATTCAAACTCCGTTGACATCATTTCAGAGTTTCGTGGGTTGAAGTCCCGAACTCTTTGCATTAGGATTCACGATACCGCGAAGTCTGAAATCCCGACAGAGGTGAAGTGGCATTGAAAATTCAAACTCGTGCGTGTGTTGGAGTTTCAGCTAATCGGGATTCGAGAGTCGGTAAGACAAGTTGTTCGACATCGCGAGTGCCGAAATTGAGATAAGGGAAATCCTGAAAGGGAAAGAGAAGGGTCAGTGTCGACTGGTTTCGAGTTTCGGAGATTCAAGAGACCAACGCCTGACCACTGGATTCGCGAAGCTGCGAAATCTGATCTCCCAAGTGTAAAGAGGAGATCCCGTGAGAGTTATTATGGGTGTAGATTTCCCGAGAGGGAAATAGAAGAGTTGGGTTAGAGTTCTTCGGGTCGTGTGAAAGGAAAGATCCTGTGTTGACGTGGACCTTCCAACCTGTGGGTTGAGGGCGTCGACATCAAAGAGTCAAAGGAAAATCTTGAAGTTAAAGGAAATGCTCAAAGAACAAGAAGAGAATAAAAAGACTCAATTAGAATAAAAGGAAGAAGAGATCACAAGATTAAAGAATGAAAATGAAGTTAAGAAGGTAGATGATGAGATTAGGAAAAGTCTTGAAATTATTTTCCATTTCAAGACCCAAATTGAATAAGCCAAAAGGATAGAGGAACTATTGAAGAATCAAGTAAATGAAAAGGAAGAGTCATGTCATAAGTTAGATGCTAAAGTTGTTGATATTAGAAATAAAGTAGAGAAGTCAAACAAATTCTTGAATAGATCACATATCTTGAATGATATCTTGGAAAGTCAAAGATCACCAAATGATAAATCAGGTCTTGGATACAAGAAAGAAGCTACACATGTTGAAGCAAGCACCTCAAAGAAGCATGAGGTAAGTCCCTCACTCTCAAAGGATGAAGATAATGTTGCAAGTCAACCATCTACACAAGGGAAGGGAAGGTTCAAAAGAACAAGGCAAGGAAGAGATCAATAAGCCATCCTTACACCTAAAAGAAGATGGACACCAAAGCAATGGTATGAAAGTATTTTTCATGGTCAATGTTATTCATGCAATGAATATGGTCACAAAGCTTTGGAATGCAAATCTTATGCAAGGAAAGATAATGGAATATTCCATAACACCATAAGGTGTTGGAGATGTGATCTATTGGGACACATTGTTGTTCATTGTCACATCATGAGATGCTACAGTTGTAGTGGATTTGGCCACAAATCCCAGGATTGTTGGAACACAAAAAGAAAGTCCATGATGAGGACTTCATATAGCATTACTAGAATAAGGAATGAAGTAAGGAAGAGAGATATATTTGAAAATATGGAAGTTTAGAGCTGAATTTCTGAGAAGCAGGGACACCTTCAGAAGTGGGTGAAGAAGATTGAACAACCAGAGAAAAATGGAAGCCTTAAGGGAGGTTCAAGTGTGTTATCTATTGAAGCATGCGCGAGTGACAGTGGCAAAAATTGCGTACATACGTAGGCTGACCTTGAATAGGTCGCGTACATATGTGAGCTGTCTGTGCAATAAGAGACATATATATGGTAAAGCCTTGGGAAAACGGTTATGCACATAAGTTTCATCTTGATGTGATGGTATAACTCTATGTTGCAAGGTCTGACATAGGTTGTTACAAGTTCTGACATTGTTTGTTGCAGGTTTTCATGATTACATATTGGATTATGTAATGTGATGATATAAAATGAAAGGATATCTTGGATGCATGACAGTAACCCATGAGTATGGATTGAGGCATTCTTCTATTGAAGAACATTGTTGGTTATGACAGTAAAGTTATGGCACCTTGGTTATGTGATATATTGACGATGCTAGATAGAGATGTCATTGATCTGTTGAAGCACACTACTAGTACATGTGTTGTTGAATGCTTAGTATTTGTTGTAGTGAATGGAGTATTGAGGTTGATCTGTTGGGGTACATGGCTAGTAAAAAATTGAGTTTCATTGATATATCTTATGATGTATTATTAGAAGAATGTTCTCACTAGTACATATGACCAAATTTGCGACGGTTTTTCGTTGATATTGCCACACTTATATGTCTCAATTTCCATGAAAGCAAAGATATTTTTTCGTTGGAATAATTTCATCGCTATATCCACAATCCAAGTGTGTGTGGAAACATCGATGAAATAAGTGCTCCACATGTTGCCACCTTCAATATCGATTATCCCTGTGAATCGTCGTAATTACGACGAAATTACGTCGCAATAACAACGAAGAAGTGTGGCAAGTTGCGACGACAATTTATGCCAAGCCAATAACTTACAACACAAATGATGAATGTGTGACACAAAACCGTCGCAACGTGCGACGAAAATCTGTGTCAATATCGACGAAAATATATCTCAACACCAAGCTTACGACGCATATGTTGTATGTGCGACGAAAATACGTGGAAAATTGTGACGGTTGTGGTAAAATATAAAATTGTTTCCGACAAACTATCGTCGATATTGCGACGATGGCTTTAAGTTTTAAAAAATAAAAATAAATGAGATATGGTATTACCATATTACATTGTAATATGGTAATTCCATATTACAATGTAATATCGGATTACCATTTTACATTGTAATATGGTAATGTCATATTACATTGTAATATGGCATTACTATTACATTGTAATATTGTAATATATTGCAATATTTATATCCCCTACAAATAATGAAGGCACTAATCAACCAAATATTGGAAGCATTTGTTATCATGAAGTTGGATTAGAAGTAAGGATACCAATATGACAATATACACAAAGAATAATTAGGAATATTACTTTCAAAAAAACACA
>ML836919.1:6385-18165 GCA_009831015.1 Picea engelmannii | reverse complement strand
CTAGAAGGGAATCTTCTAGAAGGATGGGTTGGCATTCGAATGGTTATCCTTGTACTGGATTCCCAGATATTGTGGGATCATTCTTATCCAAGTAACTAATTCATTCTCTCCTATATATTGAGGGAATTCTCATGGAAAAGGTTGAGCAAGATTCATTGGAGAATTGGTGAAAAGAATTGTGTGAAGGATTGAAGCTTGAACAACAGCTTGGAGACTCTAGCAAGTCTATCAAGAGGATTTGATCTTCTTCATGCAAGGATTGAGCAAGTGTGTGTGTTGGAGCCAAGATCCATCGAAAGGAAGTTTGTGACATCAAGGCTCAGGTTGTAATCTTTACTTTCCATTAATATGATACAGTGGCATGTCCCTTTCCCATAAAGCTAATCTCACTTTATTGTGTAATTCCTTGATCATACACATAGGTTAACTCTTGAATATATTGTGCTATCTTCACTTTGATTGGTTTTTGTTGTCTTGGTCTTGAATTCACAAGAGAACCGAAGCGAAGCGGGAGCAACAGAGACCCTAGGAAGCGATATAAAGGTATGTTACTTGTTCCTTCCTCCTAGTCAATTCAATAGTCAAAACTTAGGGAAAGAGTATTGTCCTGTCCTATTTTGTTCTAGATCCAGGTGGATCTAGGGAGATCAGTTAGTGTCTGCACCTACCGATTAGTCTGATAACAAAATTGGCGACTCCACTGGGGATCAATCCCTTTTTCTTTGTGGATTTTGGTGTTTTTCTGTGGCCATTTGATCTGGTTGTACTTTTCTCCTGTCCTATCAATCTTTGAGTCTTCAAGATATCCTGATAGACCCTCTGGGTCCAGAGGCATTTTCAAATTTTTCTTCATTTTCCAAAATTTTGATTATGTTCAGACATTCTCGCACTGCACTTCATTGCAGCCTGCGAGAATAGGTAAAGTTCGCACTCTGCCTTTAGGTTTCAGTGCGAGGTTCTCGCACCCTGCTCAAGGGTCACCTGTGAGAATCAGTGATTCTCGCACTGTGTAATATTGCCTACCTGTGAACTCAATTTTTCAAAAATTTGGATTTGAATTTCGGTATTTTCAACTGCCCATATCGGTTTGATTCCCTCATATGAGTTTCTTGGACCATTGATTGATATATTTCTTGTCTTCGTTTGCGTGCATGAACGGTCTTAGGTTTTTAAGGCTCTTCTTATCATTTTTGTCTTGACTTTCGTTTCTTGACTTTTCTTGACAAAACCATACTCTTTGATTTCAGGATCTGAGTGTGTTTGATTAGTTAAGAACCAATGATCGGTTGAAAGTTGAGGTTTCTTGGTCTTTATCATTTGCTTATTGTTTGAAAGATCATTTTTCTTGTGCATTTGAAAAGACTATATTGGTTTGCTCTTTGTTTTTGTTTTCATTGAAAGAGTTGATTGGGTTTATCATTTCTTGTTCATTGGTTTTTGTTTTTCAGTACTCTTACTATCATAGTATGGGTCCTTTTTGAAAAGTGAACAAAAGTTTTTTCTTTCAAAAAATCATTTTCGTTTTCGAAAAACATTGAAAATCATTTGTTGAAGCTATTGAAAAAGACACAATAGAGAATTGTTGTTGATATGTGATTTCTTGTATTTGCATTTTAAAGGTAATTTTTCATTGTAGTTTGAAGTTGATCTGGAAAACTTTCTCTCTCTCCCATACATAGGATTCATTGAATGCAAAGTGATCTATTTCATTCTCATCCTTGCATTGTTGGGTCAGAGTCACACAACATAAGTTTCATCTTCGTTGCCTTTGAGTAAACAACAACCCTTAATAACACTGCGTAATCATAAAATTTATCTAGTAACTCTTTTCTAGGGCTCTATTACACCAACATTTAGCTAGGCTAGCGCTTTGGAGTAGGAAGAGAGATACACTCTCCAAAAGCACAAAACAAACAATAACATCTTGTGTTAGGGAGTGTTAAATTCCATTTGCAACATCTTGTCCTGGGAAGCCCTTCTCACACAAGGGTCAAGCACTAGGTCGCATTGATATTGCCAGAGTTACTCACCCTGCTTTGTTGATATCAGTGTAGAGATTGCATGTATTACGGGGATCACTCAGAGGTATACCCACAATGATGAGTGGAATCCTTTTGAGTTGATTTTGGGCTAGATACCCTGCCCTTGCGTGTGGATCGGACTATCAACTGTTCGCCTAGGCTTTATTGTTGTTGGTGGTAACCTTAGTAGCCTATCTTTCTAGGTTCTTACCCGAGGTGACTATGAAGGGGAAATTCTTCACGGTACCTGGAATTGACGTTGACCAAACTCACTCGGGATCCTTGGAAGGTATACCCACGATTATGTGTGGGAGCTTGCACCAGGGTGTAAGTCCATTAAGCAGGTCGTCAGCGTAACTTTTCCACCCTAGCCCAGCCCCTTCTCATCTCGTTGTTGCGACGTTGGATTTCATCACCAACTAGTGGCTTCGAAATTAGAAGGTCTTGTTTGATTGGTGTTACTTCCTAGATTTTTTTTACTAGCGCATGTTGTTTGTTTCTCGAAGTTGACCATAGGATTTTCTTCGCGAAGTTTGTTACTCATTTACAATAGCTCCTCCACGTCGTTCACGTAGAATGCAGGGTTTATCTCCAGAGCATATGGAAGGTTCACAACCCTTGCTTATAAGCACACCTGGAGGCTCTCCTCGGCAGAGTGAAGTCCCAGTCGTCACCACCCCACAAGTGGACCGCATTGACTCTCTGGAACGTTTTAGAATTACAAATACTCGAGAGGAATTTCGACTTAACTCCGATTCTGAGAGACGTTTTATGCGAGCAGACTCTTCTGGAGACTTAATTGTTGTGTATTCTGGATCTCCGACTGGACCCTTTCCTGGTATAGAAGGCCAAGATCCTTTTTGGTCTACAGGTGTTTTCCGATGAGACCGTTTTGGTCCAGGTTCCCCTGTGATTTCTGAAATCAATCCACCTGCGATTTCTGAAATCTCTATTTTAGAGACAGTACCGTTGACTACCGCTTATCACTTTATTGTCCCTACCGAAATGGCACATCTTACAACTACTTCGAGTGTTCCAACCGGATTTCCTGCGGTTAGTCTTGCTCCCATTAACACACTGCGGACGCCCAATGTCAATCTGACACTACCACCTGGATATCGTGCGTTGAGTGCTTCCATTCCTACTCCTACACAAACTCCATCCGGCTCTCCTAGTGGTCCTTCTTCTTCTGGGCACTTTCTTCCCGGTTTTGTACCAACACTCCCTCAATTTCCTTTTGGAGGACTTTCTTCGTCTTCTACTGGAAATCCTAATCCTAGTGGTGCTATTCCGTCATTCACTCCAACTTATCAGTTTCCGGTTGGTGGACAATCTAATCAAGTTAGTATAACTCAGCCTCCCCTCAGTTGGAAAATGCCAATTGGAACATTGCCCTCAGTTGACATACCACCTTCAATGGGAGGGGAAAACCCACCTTATGGGAAAAATATACCTCCGTCTTTGGCCCAGTATTGGAATTAATTGATCCAAAATCCTCAATCGACTGGGGGGCAACAGTTTTCAGCTGCATCCTTAACACCCCCTAGTATGGGCCAACCATATCCCGGTTCATTTAATCCCATTTGGGGGGGAAATGCTCAAACTCAAGCCTCTGTTCCAGAATATAATCCGATGAGCTACTACCCTGTCCAACCACCACCGAATATGCCTGGATCTTCACATTATATGCAGACTGCTTATGGTCCTACTGGTTTGCCGACATGACTTCCTCCCCAAAGCCACCAGTACTCGCAAGTGAATTGACAGTTACCCTTTCTTGCCACTTTGGATCTTCCAAATTTGTCAAGGATTTTAAATGATCATATTTTTCACTCTCCCCAATGGCCTGCTATACTAGCCAAGCTTCCTTCGGACATCCCTAAATTCGACGGCAAAGTGGGAGAGGACCCAAACAATCACGTTATGACTTTTCACTTATGGTGCTCATCCAACTCGTTGATGGATGACTCTATTCGTTTATGTCTTTTTCAATGAACCCTTACCGGTTCTGCTGCGAAGTGGTATATCGAATTGCCACATGGCTTCTTCTCTGACTTCAATACCCTAGCTATGGCTTTCCTTACGCATTACCAGTTATCGATCCGTTATGACACAGGAACCAATATTTTGACTTCCTTCAAACAGACTAAAGGCACTCATATATCTGATCACATCCATGAGTGGCGAAGGACACGATATCTCATTAAACTTGAACTCCCTGATCAGTTACTAGCAGAATGGTTTACAAAATCATTTGTGAATGAAATCGGTAAGGACATTGCCATGGGTGGTGTAGTCATCGAAGAGAAGGATATAAGTCGTGCTCAATATCTTGACCTCGTTTATTCACAAACGAGAACCCTTTACAATTTATTACCTGAATTACCTCATCCTAATTCTTCCAGCACTTCAACTACTCTAGCTGCCTCGCATTCAGCTGACGGTGTGATTGGTACTGCCCAAGCCCAATCACATGCCGCTTCAAGTACAAACCCAAAATCTACTTCTTCTAATGTTCAAAATGCTCCGTCTCCTGCCACTCCCACCGGCAAGACTTCTGAGGTAAATGTCGTCCAATCTACCCCAGCCGGTAAGAACAACTCTAAAAAGGGGAGAGGCAAGAATAAGGAGGGAAAAAATAATTCTCCAACAGAGCAAACTAAAACTACTCTTGTTGATGATCGGGATAAGTGCAAACCACAATACCCTTGCCTTATCTGTGGTGATGATCACTACACAAAGGATTGTCCACGACGTGCCGAGGTCACTAAGTTCCTTCAAGGAGCCCCGAAACCACCTGCACCGGCTGTCTTGTCCCAACCCTTCCCGTCTCAACAACAGGCTCAGTTGGTCATCCATGACCAACCTTCATCTTCTACCACCTCTTATGTTTTGATGTGTACTGGTGATTCTAAACAGAACAACGTTGCACTCACAACTCGAGCCAAAGATTATTCTCCATCTAAGGAGAAGGTTGGCAATTTACCCCCTTCCTTGGTACAACCCTCTCCCACAACTCCACCTACAAATGGTCCTCTTCATCTCGAACGACCGAGCCTCGACACAGTTCTACGACCCCACCCTAAGGGCGTCGTTCGGAAATCGTCTTTCAATCCTCATGCTCGTGTGGCCCAGAACTACAGCATTGTTGAAGATCTGGCCCAAGCACCTTATGCGATGTCATCCCTTGAAGTCCTTCAAACTTGTCCAGCACAACGGAAGGCACTGTTGAAAGCTATCAGTGGAATTGACAAAATGGATACGAATTTTATAGTCTTTGACTTGGAAGATCACATTCCAAGGTTACCCCCTCAACTCGCGTTCTAGATACAAGTTGTTGTCTCTGACAAGAACATTTGCTGAACTGTTATCGATGAGGGTGCCTCGACGTGTGTCATGTCTCTTGCTTGCTGGAAAGCCATTGGCTCTCCTTCCTTGAATGAATCACAAAACACTCTTAAGGCCTTCAATAGCTCTGGTTTTAAGCCCTACGGTGTTCTTCCTTCGTTGCCTATCACGTTAGAAGGTAAAATAGTCCAAGTTGAAGTGGAAGTCTTCGACGCTCCCCTTGATTATAATCTTATTCTCAGACGCAGCTGGATCGATTCCATGCGTGCAGTCGTGTCGACACTTTTCCATGTAGTACGTTTCCCTCATCAAGGAAAGGTTGTTACCATCGACCAACTTGCCTTCTTCAATTCTTATACCCGTACTGGCAACGTACCGTTTATTTCTAAAACCCCACCAGGTTATGAGAACGTCGGTGTAGGCCTTCTAAAGGATTCCTCATTAATGGGTACTTTCCCCATTCCACCGCCCGATGTTCCACACCCATCTGTTTCTTCCATCAACATGATCTCCACTTCGCCTCACGAACTTCCTGCATCTCATGACCCTTGGATAGTCCCTGACCCTGGAGATCATTTCCGTTTCGGCGACGCTATGTCATTAAGTCCGGTTGAGTCCGCCTATCAGGCCATCCAATCGGCAACACCTAATACCCCTTCTCTTGATGAGTTGTCTCCCGATCCTTTTCATGTCATTTTTCTGACTAACGAGATGATCATGTCCATCATGGAGGACACCCCTTGGGACGATGGGCATCATCGTTCTATCCTCTTTCTGGAGCAACACACTCTTGAGAACTACCAACGGATTTCGACTCCATCGACCGTTGTTGTCATCTCGACTGTTCCCGAGACTACACATGATGTGTTTGCTGAAGGGAACTTAAGTAATATCTCGCCCACGATTCCCATTGACATATCCATTAAACCTGGAATCGTCAAAAATGTACATATTGGAGCTTCGTGTTATCCTGATGAAATAGTCACTTATACATCTTTGTTCAAAGATTTTTGTGACATCTTCGCCTGGAGTTACGAAGAAATGTCGGGTATCGACCCTGAAATCGTGATACATGAAATTAAGACATATCTTGACGCTAAACCCATCCAGCAATGCCTTCATCTAGTTCACCCACGTACAGCAGCTGCTATAAAGCTCAAAGTCGAGAAACTTCTGAAAGCCGGCTTTATTTATCCGGTGGCTCTCACAGACTGGGTTTCCAATCTTGTCCCCATTGACAAGAAACCAGGTACGATTCGTGTTTGTGTTGATTATAGGGATATCAACAAAGCTTGTCCAAAAGACAACTTTCCTACCCCTTTCGTCGACCAGATTGTTGATGACTGCGCCAGAAGTGAAATCTTCTCTCTCATGGATGGTTTCTCCGGCTATAATCAAATTAACATTGCTCCCGAGGATCAACATAAGACTGCTTTTATTTGTCCTTGGGGTACTTTTTCCTATAGGAAACTTCCTTTTGGTCTTAAGAACACTGGTGCAACTTTTCAACGTGTTATTTCTTACGCTTTTCATGATATCAAGCACATTGTTCAACCGTATTTGGACGATTTACCTGCTCATTCTATGCACAGAGTCGATCAGCCCATTCACCTCCAAGCCATTTTCGTTCACTGTCGGTTATACCGTATACGTTTAAATCCTCATAAGTGTGTTTTCTATGTGGAATCCGGCCATCTTCTAGATTTTATCATTTCGCGTCAAGGGATCCGGGTGGATCCTTTGAAGGTTGAGGCAATTCTTAATCTCTCTCCTCCTTCTACATTGCGCCAGTTGCAAAGTTTGCAGGGGAAAGAAAACTTTCTTCGTCGTTTTATCCTGAATTACATCGAGATAACTCATGGATTTACGTGGCTATTAAAGAAATATTTAGAGTTCGTTTGGGATACCATTGCCAATAATTATTTTGAAGCTTTGAAGTTGTCCCTAACGCGAGCTCCGCNCGATTATTTCCTTTACCTTGCTGCCTCGGATTACACCATTGGCATGGTTCTCGTTCAAGAGGATGATCCTCACGACGAACATGTTATTTACTACTTGAGTCAAAGTCTCACGCCAACTGAAATCAAGTATCAACATGTCGGGCCTTGGCTACCGTTCAAGCCATCCAACGCTTCCAGCACTATATCCTCTCACGTAAGACTACGGTGATTTCTCATTGCAACCCTATGCAACATATTTTGACACGTCAATTGCTAGGGGGAAAATACTCCAAATGGATTGTGATACTCCAGGAGTTTGACTTGGAATTTGACCGTGCCAAGTCCAAGAAGTCCTTAGTTTTTGCTGAGTTGATATGCGACTTTCCCCATTCGGCAACGGAAAATGTAACAGTTGATTCATTACCCGATGAATCTCTTTTCCTTATTAGCACTGATGATCTTTGGTATGGGGATATCATTATATATATCCAAACCCAGACTTTCCGGCCTACTTTGTCTAGTACTGAACGACGTCGCATACGCTATCAAACTCATCAATACATTATCCTCGGGGATACTCTTTATCGTCAGGGGATTGAATCTATTTTTCGACGTTGTCTAACATTCGACGAAGCCGAGAAAGCTCTGAATGACTGCCATTCCGGAGCATGTGGTGGTCATATGTTTGGGTATGCTACTGCCCAAAAGATATTACGCGCAGGATATTTTTGGCCTTCTTTGTTTAATGACTGCATTATTGTCATTCAGAAATGCCATGCCTGCCAGACCTATAATCAGAAAATTCATTCACATCCCGCTCCTCTTCACCCTGTGGTCTCAGTTGGTCCCTTTACTAAATGGGGCATCGATTTCATGGCATGTCACCCTCACTCGGCCGAGGGGCATGGTTACATCATTGTAGCCATTGATTACTTTACAAAATGGGCCGAGGCGATGCTGACATTTGACAACACTGGAAAGACCGCAGCATTGTTTCTTTTTAATCACGTCATAGATCGTTTTGGTGTTCCCCAAGCTATCATCACTGATTACGGTAGCCACTTTAGGAATTTTATGATGTCCGAACTTACTGAAAATTTGAATCTTCGCCATGATAACTCAACGCCCTATTATCCACAAGCCAATGGCCAAGTCAAAGAAATCAACAAATTTCTCATAACTATGCTCCGACGAATGGTAGGGATTCATAAAACAAGTTGGCACACAATGTTGTTTTCAGCATTATGGGCGTATCGGACATCCGTCAAGTCCTCTACTGGGTTTACACCTTTTCGGTTAGTCTATGGTGTGGAAGCCATTCTCCCTATCGAATGCGAGATACCTTCTTTGAAACTAGTTGTTGAACTCCTACCCAACACTTCTGCTGAGGAAGAACATCTATTGTATCTTATGCGATTAGACGAAACTCGACGTGATGCCACCCTAGTCATAGAAGCTCAGAAAAAGTGTGTCAAGGTCCAATATGACAAGTATGTCAAGCCTCACGTTTTTTCCGAAGGTGATCTTGTTCTTCTCTATGAACAAGATTGAGATATGTTAGGAGCTGGGAAATTCAAACCCATGTGGCGTAGTCCTTATATCGTTCAACGAGTTTTGGAAAAAGGAGCTTATGAGTTGGTAGATTACTATGGTATCCCTTTGAGTGAACCCAGGAATGGGTTGTACTTGAAGAAGTACTATGCATAAGTCATCTATGCACTAGTACTTGTATTTTTATTGTATCATACTTCTTGCGTGTTACTTTAGTTTTTCTTTTGTCATTATCCAGTATTTGCCCTTATGTGATGTTGTGTTTGATTTCCAGATGTCAGAGTCTTCGCTACCCTATATTGGCTTCGCTGATGGCGCTAGCCATAATACTGAGAACCTTGCTTCTACTGCGTGGGCAATTTACGCCCCTACAAATGAACTTGTCTCCTTACGAGGTGTGTGCCTCGGCCGTGTGACCAGCAACATTACAGAGTATAGCGTCGTTATTGAATTATTGGTTGATTCTATCTCGCTCGGAATTCGTCATTTGGTTGTGCGACTTGATTCGCAGCTTGTAATACTATAGTTAAGTAATATCTACTCTATTCGAAGTCCTACTTTATTACGGGTGTATTTGCGAATTCGCCTCTTGGAACATTATTTTGATCACATTGAATATCAACATATTCCTAGATGTCTAAATATATTAACAGATGCATTGGCTAATTATGTATTGGACAGACATTTGAATCATTTATAAATCAATCACATCAATATTCACACAATATAAGGTAAACCGGTAGAAGTCATCTGTATATATAACAATCAAAAGAATTTTTACAAAAAGTTTGTCCGAAGACCAAAAATGTAAAAATCTGAAGCTCATAGCTTCTACAAAGTGATGTCATGGATGAAGTTCATGGTAACACACAACTTCCCTAGCAACCCTACGGAGCATTCGACTCATGGATGCTGACACTCCTACAGTATGACATTGATCGTGTCGTGGAACCTCTTCCAGAGTCATGTCTGGAATATCTGCAGTCAAGCCCTCCAGATTTTGTTCCACCACCTGATAATCCTCAGCATATTGCGGTGCTGCCGCTACCTCTCCTCGCTGCTGGATGGGAGAAGTACCAGGAGGTATGTAAGGTCTAACGTCTCTGACATCAACAAACGATTTTGTATTAGTCTTTGGACAATCATATAAAACAAAAACATTTGAATATGATATAAATTCACAAAACATTTAAAAAGAGAAAAATGTGTGTACTTCTTACCAAGGTCCCCCCACTGAGCATCCTCTGGCAATAACAAATCCGGATCTCTTTGAAAATCCAACCCAGCATAAGCGTAGTCATCAACCATCAACAGATGTGGTTGAATATAGTCAAAGAAAGTATCATCATACTTGATGCTCGGTCCTACTACGTGTCGGGCCATGAGCCGACACCATCTCAACATCCTTGGATCCCTGGGACCCGGTATATTCCACTCAACCTGCAACCTCAATAATGGGACCCTCTCAAGGAAGAAGGACACCAACAAAGATCCGTATCCAAATTGGTTTAGGTTGCCCCATCTTCATTTGGTCAATTGCTTCTTTATACTGCGAAGCACAGCATCTGCCCAGTTGAACACTCGAGGCTCAGTACATTCAATAGCATACTGGAAGTAACTTTGTAACACCATGATAGGATAAGAACTCCTAGCCATATGAGATATGGTGAATAGGATAGTATGGAGGGTAAAATATCGTACCACCCAAATAGCTACTTTTCCTTTCTTTCTCTCAGCCTCGGGAACGCAGTGTAAACGGCAGTACTCACTCATCTGCAGCCCACCACCTCTGCTACCGGTCAGGCTCACATAGTACCCCCACCGTGACAATCCAATCAAAAAGTAAATGTCCTCAATGTCTAAGGATAGTGTGTGGACCCCCACATGAAATACCTGTTGATCAGGGTCCCACATACGCACCAGGTACTCTAACAGTCTGACTTGGGCCCTCATGCCCAGGATGCGAACGTACTTTAGGAGTCCACAATCTCTCAAAGAAGCTATAGTAGGTGGATGATTTTTTTCCATTGCATTTTCTTCTTCGTGCTCCCTTTCATTCCATTCAAGCACCATTTTGATGGTTATTTATCTGCATAAGAGACACATTAAGAAGATTAGCAACTTTTTTCATGAAATCATTCTCTTTCATTGGATAAATTAAAAAAAAAATTTGAGCTTTGTGGTTCTCGCAGGTGCCCTGTGTGCACAGTGCGAGAACCTCGCTGACTACCTATGGGTCACCTACGAGAATCACCCATTCTCACAGGTCCCGTGTAGCCTGCCTGCGAGAATGGCAACGCGCAAGTAGGGCTTGGAAAATCAAATGAAAAATGAATTTTTAACCAATGAAATTGCAAATTTAAACCATGAAAGTGTTAAGGACGAAGAGCCTACCTTACTGTCGCAAATGGCTCACTAAATGGTCTCTTGTAGCTCCTACAAACTGACACTGAACTTTGCGGGTAAAAGAGGGGTTTTTTAGCTCAAATAGTGGAAAGGTAAAAATGATGTGGTAAAAAGAGTATTTACCCCTTTTTATTTACTTTTACTATGTCATTTGGTTTTTTATGATTTTTAATCTATTAAACCCTAATCCCTAATGTCATTTTGAGTGTACTTTTGCAGGTGTAATGATTTCGATGGTCAAAAACAGGGATACAGACATATATTTTTCTTTGTCATCGCGTGTTTTGATTGTTTTTCATGGTTTTTATATAAAAACCTCGAGCGTGGTCTTTGTCCGTTCTTGCGCTCATAAATACATGAGAACGAGATCAAGCATACTTTTATCACTTTTTCGGGCTCAACAAGGTTATACGAAAAAAGGAACCCCCCTGGAGTCCTCTTTAAGCTCTTTTCAGACTCTCTAAACATGAAAAGATAGCCGAGCGACCTTGCTATTTTCACGCTCGATAAAGTA
>ML836917.1:28681-46366 GCA_009831015.1 Picea engelmannii | reverse complement strand
TGTAGTCATGATTCTTCCTGATCATCATCCTCTTGTAGTTCTACCTACATATGGGTTAGCTAATGGTGTGGCTCTTATAGTACCACGTGATGGAGTGGGTAAATTTGTGTTTGTTGTACTCCTACCACTAGTAAATATACCTCTATTATCTCTATGCCTATTCATGAATTATACTTAACATGATTTAAATGGTTGAAAAGAGACTCGCTACAACTCTACTTATAGAGAATGCACAAATTCTTACTTGTCTTGTTCTCGTCTCTCTTCCCACGCATTAATTCATATGTGTATTTAAAAGAAAGAAAAACTAAATGCCTCTTTACACTTCCCTAGCCCAAAAATGTTAGCCAATTCAATTAGATGATTTTTTCTACATTAAATAATCAACCCGGGGATTGTAAACTAATGAAGTGCAATGAAAAATATATGCAAGTACTAGTTTTTTAATCTATCTAATTATGCATAAGGAAAAAAATTGTCCATTGCCTTGGCTGCAGAAACATGGTTTTGTTAAGCTACAAAAAGAACATAGCATTTTATAATGATGCAGAAACAGATTTATAAAGACACAAAGATAATTCCAAACACTTAGGATCATCAACTAATCGACAGTTAATGACAATATTTTATTCATCTAAGGCAATGTGAGTTCCTATTATAAAAATAAAAATCAATTATTCAATTGATTTATGTTGTGTTAGTTATATTGTGTAAACAAAAATAAATAAACTTGCATAAAAGGAATGAATAGAAATATAAAATATCACAACTAAATAAGAAAACAATACCAATAGTAAAGTAACTAAATAACATTCTCCTCCTCAAGGGGCCCTCCTATCTCAAGGAACGATACTTATAAACATCATATGAGACTTAAGCTTTAAAAGCAACAAATATGTAACTCACATAAAGATACAATAACCAAAACTTATATTAATTTGAACAACAATACGATTACAACTATATGATATTAAGAAGTGTGTGTCTCTCTAAAGGTCTGATTACACATATTTATATAATGCATATAATATCGCATAGATCCAAACTACAAAGATCTCAAAAACTATTTACAACAAATCACACATGCGTATATGAAAAATCAGATCTAACAATATTCATGGATGTATGGAATAAGCTTGGTCATCCACATATTGGATAAATTCATGATAGAATGTATGGAATTCTCAAATGTGGTCTCGTTCCTTTCTCATATTGATTCAATGAAAAAATAACTTGTGAAACTATACCACATGTACATGTTTGACTTTACTTATGCACTGATATGGAGAATCTATGGGCCGAGTTGATAAGCAGATGAGCTTCAGGTATCAATTTGGAATCTTCCATATGTCAAGGTTTATCCCTGGAGTTATCACATCCCTATAATAACAATGATTTCACTACAGAAAAAATGTTTTAGTGACTAGACTACATAACTGTATTTTGAGTTGATTTTGTAGCTACTTATTAGAATAATAAATAATTAAATCAAATCCACATAAATAAAAATGGAATTAAGAATAAAATGGAAAATTTACCTTTAACATCCTTCAATACACATTTTCTGTAGCTAATCATGAATTTATGGAAAAAAGGGACATAATAAGATATACCTAGTTCATAGATATAGGATTTTGGATGGAAGTTTAGAATAAGAATGTGATAAAAATATTTTGTTTTAAGGACTCAACATGGAGAATCCATGCCGATCGCAATGACTGATATAGTCAATTCAACAATCCCATCAACATCCATTGATACTAGTGAGCAACTCCATCCTCACATGGAGTGTGATTAGTGTACTATGCCTGTATGGGTTGTTGACTCTCCAAGTTCACATGACATCCTAAATTTTGAGTAGCCTTCAGAAGAGGCCATCCTGAATGTCACGACTTCCATAGATAAGCCTAAGGAATACGAGCATAATTAAGAATCCATCCTCCCTAATTTGGAACCCACAAGATTTAGCATGCTAAGTTTTGATCCAATAATGGGGGAAGTTTGGCATCCAATATCCCTCCCTATCTTGACCCTTTTCTACCTCAAATTTATTTTTCGTAACTTGCCACCAAATTCTATGCTTCCCCTTTTCTCGAAGGTTTGTGTTTCATACTTCCTTCATGTCTTCATGGATACCATTAAGGACTTTCTGTAGCTCATGAAATCAATCATGATGAGTATATTCATATGCATAAATTCATTCCTATGTGGCATGGCCCCAACATGGTAATCCATATGATTCCAACTTCATCTAATGAGTCCATCAATTATGAAAAGCATCTTTGGCCTAAGCCTAGTAATGATATCTACTTTCCATATTCCATCAATATGCGTAGTGAATTGTACATAGGTGTGTGGTGTGAGTGTTTTTTGTTTCATATATCATCTCCAAAAAATCGAAAAACATTTTTTATTTTGGAGATTTCACTATGTGTTTTGACCCTGGAATCTAGTTTACATGTGTTGAAAATATTATAGGGATGTTTTTACAAAGATGGAAAATTCCATTGAACTTGAGGTACATGTTTTTAAAACTTCCATATAGGGACAGGTTTTTCCCTGCATCTATGATTTGCATTATTGACCATCCATTTTACCACCACATCCCTTAGGTTCGATCCTATCATGTTGCAACATTAGCCACTCCATTTTTTCATGTTGTAACTTGTTCGGTAGTGCCTACCCTCCATGGGTGACCTAGTTAGCATTTGAATTTCCATTTAGTGTCCATGCTACAATTTATTGTAGGCTCTAGAACCCTCGTGTATCCCCATCATGACTTGATGATGAGACTCATTTTCCTCTCTTCTTCTATATTCTATCCATATCTAGAGGGGTTCCCAAAATTTTCATGTTGCTTAGTGGTCACTTATGCATTTTCTGCTCACATAATTTTCTCCACTGTAAATCTGGGCCCACCTTTATGTACTATGTGGTACTATACCTCATTTTTCCTATGAATAAATGTAAGGTACTAGTTGAGGAAGATACCCCTCAACTAGCGACTCCATTGGGAAAGAATATTTGATTCTTCTCTAGTTTGGAATCCCTTGCCGATTATCCTTTTTTTCTAGTTTTTATTTAGTTTCTATCTTCCCTGTTACTCTCTTAGAGTTTAGATCTAATAGATCGGAGACAAATATTTCTTTTTTCAAAAATTTTGTAGTAGTTTCTTTTTGCACTATTGGTGTCCAACAATAAGTTACTTGTTGCAAGTCCTACAACCAATGATGATCCCTGTAAACTGGGAAAAATGCAGAGTTATCAAATTTATGTGGTTAGATCTGATTTGTCTAGCCTTAGGGGTCTGTGATTGGTCTATATAAGTAGATATTGTTTTTTATTGAGTCCTTTTGTCATGATTTTTGTCTTCAATTCTTGTTTGAAGTGTGTTTATGTGGCTTGATTAGATTGCTTGCATACACTTGATTGTTGTCTAATGATCCATTAAAGTTGGGAAGTGCACCCAATAGATCTAATTAAATATAGTAGTGTCCATTATTGATTGCATTTGGTTTGTTTACCATCTTGTGATTAATTTTCATTTCTATATATACATTCATAGTGAGTTTTGGGTGATATTCTTGTAGAGACATTGGAGTGGGCTCTTCAACATCACAATCGATTTATACAACCCTTGCTTTCTAGTTTGTTGATTTTCCATTTGCATATTGTGTTCTTGATCAATTTAAGAAATTTTTCCATTATATTTAGAACTAATGTTTTTTTGCATGCTTATGAGGTTTTGAAGCATTAGGAACAAAGGTACATTGGTGAAGTGTTTGGTTTGAGTTCTTGTAAGAATTTTGGATCTGAATTTTTTGGAGGATTGCTTGGTTTTGAGAATGCATTTTGAAGTGTCTAAAGAAAAAGATCTCTTTTCCCTCCCATATTTATAATTAGTCAAATCAAACAAGTGCATTGTCATTTTTTCATTGCTTTGGTTGGGTCAAGAGTGAACAACATAAAATTTTCATCCATTTTCCCTTTTCCATAACTACACCCATAAGAAAATAATTCATAAATTAAAATCAATTAGACTCTTTTCTTTTCTAGCGAACCAACATTAGATATGCTTAGGTCCTCAGAATAATATTGGAGAGTAAACTCTCCAAGGACACCAAAACAAAACGTAAAGTCATTAAAGAGTGTAAAATCCATTTTTTCAACCAGTGTGTCGAGAAGCTCCTCTAATAGAGAAGTTAAGCATGAGGTTGCATCAAGACAAGTAGGGAGATTACCCATTTCTGCTTGTTTTGGTGTTTGAAATATCACTTCAATTACTACGTATACAAGGTTTTCATTGGTGCCATGCCTCTGTGTGAAGTAACTTCTTTGAATCTTTGGTCATAGTTACCCTACCCTTACATGTGGTCGAAACTACGAGTGTTCACCTGGTCATTGATTGTGAGGTGGTATCCTGTTGGACCTTGACCAGGTTTTATGGAATTGCTGGTCATGTTTGACCAATTTTGGGACTTCCACAGGCTAGTCGAGGATGAAGCACCAAGTGAAGCATAGATCACGAGCTCTCACCCTCTTTTGTGAGATTTTTGGGTTTAGGGTTTATGTAACGAGTATGGGATGTCGGCCCATGGGTCTTACCCATGCTTAGGCCCTTTTTGTAATTTATAAATAGATATCTAGGCGATGTAAGAAAGACACTAGATCTAAGAGGTATGCACTGCTAAGTGCTGCATTGTGCTAAGTGCAAGCGATGTAAGGATATGGATCTATGTGATTGAGTTAGCTCTGTGCATATTGTGTATTGAGAACTTGTAGGGATAAGTGCAAGTGGTTGTAACAAAGGCTCTGTGTTGTTACAAGCTCGGGGAAGGAGGATCTGGAGAGGTGCACACAAATATCCTGTCCTATTCGGAGTTGGTTTTGAGGCTTTGTGCATGTAAGGATATTGACAAAAGATAATAAAGAAGAAGAAGATTTGGTGGATGTAGCCCCACGCTAGGGGTGAACCACGTATATGTTGTGTTATGGTTGCTTTGTGTGATTGATGTGATTTATTCTTAGTGTTGTCATCTTTATGTATGTTAGATGCATGTGATATAGTAGATTAGTGTTTAGTAGTGTGAATGAATGCTATATTTTCTCTATTTCTATGTGTTAAGTGATTGGGTGTGTTAGATCTTGTTGAATACTATGTTGTTCTGTAATTAGGGTTTTACCTGTGATGTGAATAAGGGTTAAATGATAATGAATGTTAACTACTAAGTGCTCTGTTAAGTATGTAATCACAGATCTATGTCCCAGCTAGGTTGCAGACACTTGAGTCCTGCAACCACCCTTGGCTCTACATTGGGTGAGACTTCATCTTCTTCGTAGGTGTCGCCGAAAGGGCTAGTAGTTAGGGTTTTTTTGTTCACTGTTGTAGCTTTGAACCCTGGGTATACCCCTGTGTGCCAACAAATGGTTCCGTTGTCAAGACCTGAAAATGTGATTGCTGGGAACTGAAGAAAAGAGAAAGATCTATGCATAGATTTGTTGTTGTAGTGTGTAGTACTCTACTTGAATTGTGAATCTCTGTGCTAACAAGGGAATCAGATCCGAAGAAAAGAGGTAAGATGTTAAAGGTTTGTTCTCTGATAAAGGTAAGATAAGTGAAAATTTGTTTTTTCTTCGAAAAAATGGATCTAGGTATGTTTGATAGATTTGGTCCTAGTTTGAAAACTAGGGCACAACCCGAAGAAAGAAGATATGATATGAATAGATCTAATAGAAATAGTGAAATATATGTTATTCCTATGCATAGAAATAATTTTTGGACTAACAAGTGGGTGCAGGATCCTAGAAAGATTTTTTTGCAGGTCCATCCCTGTGATCCCAGTGCGCAGTACAAGAAAGGTTGGGGATTGTTTAAGAGAAAGAGAGGATTAACTCTTTGTTATAGTTGTATAAGACTGAGACATCTTGCTAAGGAAATCCCTCGTAAAGGTCCTATTTGTATTTGTTGTAAATCCATAGGCCATGAAGTTTTGGATTTCTCTAGAATGATTGCTAAAGTTGAAAAGAAGAATATGAGACAAGAAAACCCTGAGGAAGGCCAAGAGACTAAGAATTTGATAAAGAACCAGAAAGAACCAGAGGCTATATTATTGCAGATGAAAGAAAAATTGAATGATCACAGAGACATCAGTTTATCAGAGATTTTAAAAGAGAAAGAGTGCATAGAAACTAGAATAGGATACTTCGACATAGACTGTGTATTGGATGCAGAAACACAGGTGAATATTATGACATAAAGTACTTGGGAAATCTTAGGAAATCCTGCTATGGTTCCTTCACTGGGAGGAATGGGATTTTTTAAAGTAAAGTTGATAACCCTATGTGGAATACTTTCCCATATACCTATGATTTCTCATGGAGCAATGATAGAAGAAGAATTTGAGGTCATTACTTTTGTTGAGAACAATGACCCCTTTGCTCTTTTTATAGCAAGGAACTAGGTTGAGAAAGATCAGATTCGAAGGAAAGAAGCAGAGGAAGCTCTAGGAAAAAAAGGAAGAATTAAGGGATTTTGTGGCTAGGAGAATAGCGTTCTTACTAGAAGAACATGAGGACAAGTCGAAGCAACTGAGGGCCAGAGACCTAGCTGTCAAACTTGAAAGAACATAAGAAGACTTAGAGAACTTATCCACACAGGAGAGTAGAGCATCTACTCCATAAATCGTAAGAGAAGAAGTATTACCCTCGAACGCTGTGAAAGACCCTCACCTTTGCAAAGTTAATATGCCAAGAGGAGATAAGAACAATAATGGAAAGAGGAATCTAGAGAAGCAGATCATAGGAAAGAAAGCTAGAAATCTCAGTAAGAAGAAAGAAAAGATAGAAAAATTTCAAGAGGTTCCAAAGAGGACTTCGTAGAAAGAAGGCTTGCAGAACTTGAACCTCGCTGGAATAGAAAAACAAAACTGACTGGAAATTTGCCATGACAGAGAAATATGACCATTGCAGGCGTCCTGACTACTGGCCGTTGGTTATGGAAGGAAGCAAAGAACAAGGAAGGAAAGGTAAAAATTGAGCTTCACGGGAGACATAGTAACTGTCACTAAGTCGAAGTGAGCAAAAGAGCAAGGAATATGGAGCAAACTGCAAAAAATCAAGCCATTGGATGAGGAGATCAGGGATGACAGATCAGGAAGGAAGAAGGATCATGGACAACTCAGCAAGCAGATAAATCCATAATTGGATGATTTGGAGCACCGCGTAATGAATAAGGAAAGACAGGCTGGCGAAGCCCAGAAAAAGCGGGTCAAGTTGACCTAGGGTTTTATACACCTAGGGTTTTGGTATCTAGGGTTTTGGCACATAGATTTTGACCTAAGGCTATCGGTGAGGGATTGTAATGTATAAATAATGGTCAAGAGGACCTGGGTGGGGTTGGTCATTGAGTATTGGTATGATATTGTTGTTATAGCTTTGTTGTGGAGGGAGAGGATTGTATTGTGAGATATTCAGCTGTGTGCAAAGCTCAAGTCCTACAAATAGGTGCGTAGGAAAGGGAGAGAAAGAGAAAGAAGAAAGAAGAAAGAATATCTACTAGCTGAGAGCACAGATAAGAACTATATGCTTTACCTTAATTAATCATAAGCACAGTTCTATGGATGTAGCCCTATAGAGAGGGTGAACCACGTATATTTTGTGTCATATGTGTGATTGATGCCTGTATATCTGTCATTGTTATATTGTTATTTGCAGTCTTATGTTAGATCAGATCTATAGATACGCAGGATAGACCTAGCTGATAAGTGATATATCAATGTTGTATTGTCGTTGTCATGGATCCACTTGATATTCCCCTGGTTGTAGACAATCCTGTCCTACAACCCCCCTCTTAGCTGCTTCGGGTGAGACTGCATCTGCTTCGCAGGTGTTGTCGAAAGGGCCGGTAGTTAGGGTTTTGTTGGTGCATTGTTGTAGCGTTGAACCCCGGGTCTGCCCCTGTGCCAACAAATGGTTCCGTTGCCTGGACATGAATCTGTGTAAGGGAATGTAAAGGTGGTTCCCATTGAAGACAAAGATTCAAAAGTGGATAGAGGATCAAGAGAGGGACTTCGTTGAAGCCAAAAATAAGAACCCTAAGCGAAGTACTGAACATTGGTTGCAGAGACACATCTTCACCGATATTCATGAGATATTCTTTGGAGGAATTCATCAAGAGTTATACGAGTGGTTAGATAGGTTAGATGATACCCAGTTCGAGATTAGATCTAGACATCTTGTGGTCTGGACGTCGAAGTTGATTAAGAAGGTTAAGAGAGTCGACAACACTGTAGCAAGGGCTGTATATCACTGGTTCGATAGTACCATTGGATGTTATATCACCGAATTTGCTGTTGACAGAACAAAATCATATAGCCATGCCGAGAGATACTTCTTCAAAGGACCCAGAGGAAAATTTTTACAATTTTTGAAGCTAAGAATTAAGATGATGTTGCATGAAAATAATGTCTTGAAGATATAGTAAATTGGTTGGATCCGAAAAGGCTAATGTTCAATAATTTAGACATCAAAAACAACACAGAAGCTGGACATATTCGCAATGGGAAAGTATTTCGAGGGGTTCACCTTGAGAACCTGTTCAAGAAAAACTATGGAGATGAGAGTTTCTATAGTGGAGAAGAGGCAGATCTGATAGATGAAGACCATTCAGAACCCACCAAAGCAGAGGAAGAGGAAGCTGAAGAACTTTGCCAGAATGAACCAGAAACATCAGGAACCACGCAAAACACTGAGGTAAGTAATATCAATCCTTATGTTATTTCATAAATGCTAAGTAATCAGAATATTCCGAATCACCAGAGTCCACAGACTACTATTACTAGTAGTTGAACATCTACTCATATAGGAAACCTAGGAAGCTCTATGGAAGACAAGATGAGGCTCCCTATATTCAAAGGAGATGAATCTGAAGATCCTGGTGAGCATTGGTTCTTGTGTGAGGCTGTATGTAACATTAAAAATATTACCGATGAGGCTGTTAAAAGAAACCAGTTTAGCACTACATTGAGTTATCGTGCGCTGAGCTGGTACATGAAGCTTGTCCAAGAACTTACACAGCCTAAGCCACTAAATGAGATCAAGAACACGTTGGTTGCTGAGTTTAAAAAACCTAAGTCGGAGTCACAGTGTATTACTGAGCTGAAGGAGATCAAATAGAAGGTAGCCGAACCTATTTGGTAGTTTGATCAGAGATTCAAGGTCCTAACAGGCCGATTGACTTTTAAGATCCCAGATGACCAAAACAAAGAATGGTTCATCGCTTCTCTTTTACCACACATCAGAGTTCCCCTGATGCAACAGAAGATTGCATCGCATTCAGAAGCTTGAATCAACACCTATGGGAGAATCTAGCTCAGGCATGAGCGAGATCTTGAGCCAACTGACTAGTTTGTCTCTGGAAGTTAAGGATAAGAAGAAGGACAAGGGGAAGGACAAAAGATAATATATCTGGTGTGTAAGATGCAGATCTGAAGGTCATGATAAATAACACTTTCCCCTGTTTCATGAATATTTGGCCTTAGGAGCGCTGAGCCCCTTGAAGCGAGTTGACCTACCCTGGTGTGAAGTATGTATAAACCGACATTTCCCTATGAGTGCTATTATATGAAGAAGTATGTTCATAAACCCACAAACTTGTAATGCACATTTTGTAAGTCTGTAGGGCACGATGATAGAGATTGTAGGGCATTTGAATTGATGCATGAAAGATCAGGAGACATATACAAGATGCAAGTCGAAGTACACCAAGAAGGAAACAATGCATAGTATAATTCTCCAGGAACAAGAAGTTTCAATCCTCATGGTGGATATAGAGGACGAGGACAAGGAAGAGATATGGGTCGAGGCCGAGGACAAATAATCTATTACAACTGTGCACAGCCAAGAAATTTAGCAAGCGATTTCCAGAACCCTTGCACAACCTGCAATTATTGCAATTCCTTCGAGCATGTCATCGAGGACTGCCCTTTGCTACTAGCTAAGCTTCAGGAAAGATGAGGACCTCAGCAAAACCTGCAAGTGCAACTGATATATGTTGAACCTCGTGGAGAAGACCCTAGAGTCACTATTTTCACTCGAGGAGGAACTGCTACAAGAGAAGACAGAGCAACCTATGGAAAGACTGCAGACAACCACAAAGTCAGGAAAGCTACAGAGAAGACCCCAACGTTCGATGCTAAGAAACAAAGTGTTGGCCCTTGACCAAGTTTTGAGGAACACTTGGTCATATTTGACCCTTTTTGGACTTCGACAACTTGTCAATGATGAACCACAATGCGAAGTAGAGATCGTGGAAGCTAGACCGCTTTCTTGGGTCCTTTTTGGGTTTTTGGGGATAATGTAATGGGTATGGGATGTCATCCCATGGGTTTACCCATGTTTAGGCCTATTTTGTAAAGTATAAATAAGTATCTAGACAATGTAAGAAGGAAGGAGAAGATAAGCTAAGTGCTAGTAAAGGCTTTGTGTATATTGTATGACTGACTTGCAGAACTGAGTGCAAGTACTATAAGTGTTGAGTGCATGGATTGTAAGAAGGTTCTGTGCTAGATCTACTCAAGGAAGGAGGATCTGGTGAGGTGCGCACATATCTCCTGTCCTATGCAGAGTATAAGTTTGAGCTGTAACTTGTAACCTGATTGACCTGATTGACCAAAGCTAATAAAGAAGAAGAAGAATTTGTGGACGTACCCCAGGGTGGGGGTGAACCATGGTAACTCTGTGTGTTGGTATATTTCCATGTATTGGTCTCTTTCCATGTGTTGTGCTTTGATATGATTATGCTATGTGATTTTCTATGATATACTTAGATATATCCACTTTTGTTTGTGATTCTTAGATGTATGGGTGTAGATCTGACATATATGAAAGTGCTGAGTGCTAAACCTATTTTGTTGTTGCTAAGCACTAACTTAACCTAGATCTAAGTGAATTCTGCGGTGCTCTGTTCCATCTGCGGAGTGCCATGAGGGTTAAATACTGATGAATGATCTATGATGAAGTGTTTTATAAGAGTTAGAATCACAGATCTGTGTCCCAGCAAAGGTTATAGATACCCAAGTCTTGCAACCACCCTTGCCTCTACCTCGGGTGAGACTTCATCTGCTTCGCAGGTGTTTCCAAAAGGGCCAGTAGTTAGGGTTTTTTTGGTGCATTGTTGAAGAATTGAACCCTGGGTCTGCCCCTGTGCCAAAAAATGGTTCCATTACTGGGACTTGAAACTGTGATTGCTGGGAACTGAGGAAGAAGAAACTTTGTGCAAAAGAAATCTCTGTGCATAGATCTTTTTCCCTAGTGCGCAACTTTTTATTAGACCTATGAAGCTTTGTGCCAGGAATAAGGTCAGATCTGAAGAAAGGAAGGTCATATCTGAAGAAAAGAATTGAGATCTGAACCCTCTGTGCTCTAAGAAAAGTAAAAGTGGAAATTTATGAAAGAAAGAGGTCAGATCTGCAGGAAAGAGGTAAGATCTATAAGCTCCGTGCTCTAATAAAGGTAAGAATAGTCAAAAGTTCTTAGACCCGGAAGCTTTGTTCTCTGTAGAAGTAAGATAAGTGGAATTTTTTTGTTTCTAGAGCATGGATCTAGGTATGTTTGATAGATTCTGTCCTAGCTTAAAAATTAGGGAAGTAATAGATGAAAGAAAGTTTGATATGAATAGATCTGATAATTATAATGATAGATATGTTATACCTATGCATAGAAATAATGTTTGGACTAACAAATGGATGCAGGATCCTAGAAATAATTTTCCATGGGTTATCTATCACGATTCTAGTGCACAGTATAGAAGAGGTTGGGGATCATTTAAAAGGAAGCACAAATTAATCCTATGTTAAAGTTGTAGAAAACCAGGCCATCTAGCTAAGGAATGCCCTGGTAGAAGATCTAGTTGCCTCTGTTGTAAGGCTATGGATCATAAGGTACTGGATTGACCTAAAATAATTGCTAAGCTTGAAAGAATAAATCTGAGTCAAGAAGACCATAAGGTAGATCCAGAAAAGGAAGAAACCCAACAATAATCAGAGAAAGTATTAATACAAATGAAAGAAACCCTGAATGAACATAAAGATGGCAGTTTGTCAAAGACCTTCAAAGAAAAGGAGAAAAATGAAGTAAGAATAGGAGACTTCGACATCGACTGTGCTCTAGATGAGGGAACACGGATGAAAATTATGACAGAAAGTACTTTGGAAACCCTGGGAAGACCTACTATGGTTCCTTCACTATGAAGAATAGGGCTGTTCAAAGGGAAAATGGAAACCCTATGTGGCAGAATTACCCAGTTAGGTATCAGTACCCATGGAGCTTCGATGAAGGAAGAGTTTGAATTCATTAGATTTATTGAGGACTGTGCTCCATTTCCATCTTTATTAGGAAAGATCTGGATAGAAAAAGACCAGATCCAGAGAAAAGAAGAAAAGGAAGCCCTAGAAAAGAAGAAGCAAGAACTCATAGAATTTATGACTAGAAGGATCTCCTACTTGATGGAGGAACAAGAGAACAGATCTCAACTATTGAACACTAGGGACCTGGATGTCGAATCTATAAGAGTGTTAGAGGAACCAAAAAATACTGAAATACCTAATCCATATGAGGAAGGAGTATTACCCTTGGATCCAAGGAAAGAACCTTAGCAACGCGAAGTGACTATGTCAAGAGACGATAAGAATTAGAATGGAAAAAGGATGACCGAGATGAAGCTCACTGGGAAGAAGGATAGGAAGCTAAGTAAGAAGAGAGCCAAGATAGAAAAGTTACAGAAGGTTCCAGAGGAAACTTCACAGAAGGAAAAACCACAAGAATTGAGCTTCGCCGAAATATCAGAACAATGACATATGCCATTCTCTGAGGCGAAGTAATATAGCCGTTGGAAGCCAATATAACCATTCAAATTCCACTCTGAACGGGTCAGAAAGAATTTATGTCTTGCCACTAGACCGTTCGACCATGCCATAATGGACAGAACATAAGTTAATGCAGCCTCATACCCATTGCAAGCAGACCGTTGCTAAGTTTCCCAACTTAGTCTGTCGCGCCACGCACCGAGAATACTTTTTTCTAAGTGAGAATTTGAGCCCGAAACTTGAGATTACTTCACCCTATGATCATTTCCTTATTCCCATACCATTCACTGTAGTCTCTAAATTCATTTTACACCTGAGATAGTTGACCCAAGCTTGTATGTTGGACGAGCTCAGCGCTACTGAGAAAGTAGTTGAAGAAATTTTGATTGACTTGATGACTGAGAGAGTCATGTTGGAGAGAGTATTATCTACAGGATTCCAAGCATCGTCAACAAGAGGACCCCAGGCCTCCCCTTCTACTTCTCATGCCGGTCCATCTTGACCGATCGATGAGAAATGAACCAAGCACATGGATGACATCGCAAATGCCAAGCTTATCCCATGCATTGTACCTACTTACTTACCACCTCTAAGTGTTATCATCAATCGTGATAGTGTACCTCACTACTTTGATTTCACTTTGATCACCACGTACCTTTTGTTAGCATCAAAAGTCACTCCTGGATTGCTTGTAGGAGTAGAGCCCAACGCCCATCAGTTTTATGTCATGATTTGTTTAATGGGGTTATCAGATGGGTAAAGACTCAGGAAGATATAGCTTTAACTCAGGAAATCGGGCCTGGTATGTAGAAAGAAAGGGAGGTATTGATCCAACTTCCATCAGTAAATGGATTAAAGGGTGGTAGATGGAAGACTTGTGAGAAGGGAGAGCAAGACTGACTCGGGCGACAGTCCTTCAGAAGCTTGAGGATGAAAAACTCATAAGCCAAGATCCTCTTGGTTCAGAGCTTCAAGGGGCTGAGGGTTGACTCGACTGGATCCTCCAATTCCAAGTCATTCAATGCTAACAAAATCACAGGAACTGATTAGAAACAATGCAATTTTTACAGTGATCCAACCTACATCATCCTATAACAGCTACAACTCGATTGGATCCTCCAATTCCAAGCTGTTCTAACACAATAAACAAAGAGATGGAAAAGAGGTTGACATCCATAAAGTAAGAAGTCTCAAATGCCCTTTACATTAACCAGAGTGACCAGTGCTTCATCAAAACTTTACAATCAGGAGCCCTGCTCAACCATTGATCCATTACAAAATACAAAGACTGAGTCTATATACTTAGAAAAATTCACCTCACAGAGGTGCACCCAGTCATCCCGAGCTTGGTGTCCCTTCAGCCAAATTCGGACGGGTATCCTTTGTCAGACGCCGCCTTAACTGCGCATGGCTCCTGTAAGGTGAGTAGCTGAGCCAGCAAATGCTGATTTAGCATGTGCAGACCTCCTCTAGCTAGTCGAGGACTCAACATGGCTTCTTTGAAAAATTGGGTACACAGGACCCCCTCGAGCAGACCGCTTGCTAGACCCTCCATACCTTACACTTAATGCATGAGGAGAGGTTTCAACCACCCCTTCTCACCTTCATTTACTCCAAGCGGAAACCAAGAGTGAGATCGTATCAGATGGAACTGGGAGATCGTGATGATCCTTTCGGCGACCGGGCTCGACGCCTTTGGCCCCCTTTTCATAGCTCTTTTATTTCCAAAGTGTCCATGGGCCGTGACCCTGCATTTATTCCCATAGGTGATTTCAGCATTTGCGAATAGGAAGGAGTTGATCCTTGCTTATCATAGTCGCGATGAGCGAAACGTCGAGATGGCTTAATCGGGTGCCACACGTCCTTCTCAGATATGACAATCCCGAACTCACTCGACGATACTGTGGGCCCGGGTCTTGGACACTCCCGGCACCTCGCGCATTGGAAAATGATGGAGCTTCTCTTTTGCCTTGAAATCACGATGGGTGAAATGGCGAGGAACCTAATCACGTGCCAGGTGTCTCCTGTGGATGGACGACTGAGATTTCTCTGTGATACCGCGTGCCCGACTCTGGGCGCTTTCGGTGCTTCGGGGTTCGGGTTTTTGAGATGCAGAATGATATGGAACTTTCCTCCTTCGAACTCGCAACTGCCGAAAGCCGACGTGACCAGATCACATGCCACGTATTCTTTGGATGAAAGGATACTATCCTTTTCTTCATGCAATGTGGGTGCTATCTATAGCGCTAACCTCGGCGCAACTTCACTAACTGCGATTTCCCGCCAACCATTGATATGCCCCTATGGATGGATCCTGACCGTCTATAATATAATCCTACCCACTTACTTGCCTGGAGGCCCAAAACGAGGTTTTTTCATGCTGCGCTCGGGCGCTTCTTGTGCCACTCGCAGACCTGAATGCTCTTATGCCCCGGACAAGAAATGTTACTAACATTAGGCTCCATGGGGGATAGAGTCGTCCCTGTGATGCTCTAAGGACTCATTTTGTAGTTTCAGTGCCTTACTGTTGGGCTATGGAATCAGGCTCAAAACATCCCGCTGCTGAAAATACAAGACGAAAAATAAAAGCAACAAAATAAAGATACATGCTCAAAGGATCTTATTTATATACAATCCTAAACTAATAAAACACTTTACATGGGGCTAGGTGAAAGTAGACTTCCACCATAGCCAATCAAGTAACTTCCTGAAGGGAAGCTCTTTCTTTCTGTCGATGATCACCAGCAGATGGTGTAACCGTGACAGCAGAATGACTACACTCTTCAACTTCTCCTCACAGGGTGAAGTTGATATGGAATAGGGCGGATCCAAGGCATAAAGGACATGCCTGTTACACGTCAAAATTGCTCAGATGGATAAGTGTCGCATTGTCCCTATCAATCGTCATAAGTGTCGCATCTTCCCTACAACTTTCACAAGTGTCGCAAGTTGATCACTAGTGTCGAAAACGATGTTTAGACATGATACCATCATAACGACACTAAAGAGGCCCTTATGACACCTCACATAACTGATTTGAAGGGGGAAAACTGATCTACTGGAATCAAATAGCTCTTGACACCTGAAAGAGACCCTGAAACACTGGTTTGGAGGGGGAACGCTCCCCTATTACAGCTGCAGAAGCACTGGTGCTCCTTTGCCATGCTTCAAGGAGCGTTATAATGCCCCTCAGGCCCTTCTGGAGGAGCGCTGCTCATCTTGAGAGCGCTGGCACTTTCCCAAGGCTCACCAGGAGCGCTACAACGCTCTGATGCCCCTTTTGGGGGAGCGCTCCCTATTCTGGGTCAGTTGTTAGCCTATTGAGAAGAATAAGGGGAGGATCATTCGAGATTAGGAGGCAGTTGTGCTCGAATTCTTGTTTTCATCAACAGATCCCTGATCTATGGAGAAGGTTCCCAACTAGTTCTAAACATAACCCAAGAGGTTAAGCTCCTCTTAACCTATATAAACAGGCTCTATGATGGTGAAAGGGGGAAGAATTGAACATATGAAACTTATGATCTTGGAGGAAACTGACAGTCAGCCAAAGGAGAGTGATCAGTGAAGCTGTTGTTATCCAGGTTGTGGATCTTTCAGGCAAGGGTTAGGCGAAGAGGACTTGACGAAGCTGTCGCATTCGCATCTATGATTGCAAGTACTGCTGTCATTATTCTCATCAATATGACATGCTTGGCCTGTTTTTTTCTATTTTGTGTCTGATGTTACATGAACTTATCACTTAGTGATAGATTTGTTTTCAAGCTAATGTCAATAGAGTAGAAAGTGGTCGTATCTTTTTTTGTCCACAGAGATCTGCGAGGAGCAAAAGATTGGAGCGCAACTCGGAGCGTGCAGGGACAAACGTCGATTGAAAGGTACTTCTGATATCTTCTCTTCTCATGCATTAGTTTAGATGGATTCGAAAGGAAGTCAGTGTCCACGTTAAGCATTTTTCTATCTAGGGTTAAGGTCAAGCCTTAGAGGTGATCTACCTGTCCGCAGGGAGATTTTCCTACAACAGAAACTGGCGACTCCACTGGGGAGATAGCCTCGAATCGAAACCTCTTGTTTGGATTTTTCTCCTCATTGACCTTGTTCTGTCCCTTGATTGTTTCAGACTTGGTTTACCCCTCTTTGATTAGTTTCATGAGCCGATTGGCTCCTTACCTTGTCACATTCAACATATTTGTCAAGCTCAGATCTCAATTTTTGAAATTTTTTGACATTTTTGGGGCTTTTAGACCCTGTCACCCCTGACCTAGTGTTATCAGAGTGCTAGCGCTCCTAATAGCCTTACACAGAGCACTATAACACTCTTTTCCCTTGGAAACAGAGCGCTAGCCTCCTTTTGGCAAAAAAATCCTCCACAATTGCATTTTTCAGGGTTTGCCTCTGTGGCTCTTTTGCTGAGTGATCTAGTGAGTCAATTTTTCTTCCTTTTTAGCCTTGACATCTGTATTTTCAAAGAATAAACACCTTTTTGATCGAATCTTGTAGTCTTCTTCACCATTCTTCATTGAGTTTTTCTGTTGAGTAAAGCTTGGAACCTATGCATTGCTTTTCTCTTCTCTTCAATTGAGAAAAAACCCTGGTGAAGGTCATCAAAGGTCTACAGACCTCTCTGTCTTGTTTTCAGTCGAGGTCATTGTTCTTCAAATCTCGCTTTTGGGTGTGAAGTTTGTTTTTTCTTTGATTGTTTCTTTTCTTTCGTTTTTCGTTTGATTGCTATGAAGGGTGTATTGTTTGTGTGACTTTTGCTTGTGCTAGTTTGGTTTTCATTCATACCAAGAAGATAATTAGCAGAGATAAGCATTGTATTGTA
>ML836917.1:0-27986 GCA_009831015.1 Picea engelmannii | reverse complement strand
ACACAAGGTGACGGTGACGGGAAGTCTCACTGTACCTGGAGCAGACATTGGTCAAACTCACTCAGGCTCCTTGGAGGGTAAATCCAAAATTACTGCGTGGAAGCTTGCACCAAGGCGTAAGTCCGTTAAGCAGGTCGCCATTGTAACTATTCCACCCTATCCCCACCCCTTCTGGACTTGATCACGTGACGTTGGATTTCATCACCAACTAGTACGGTCATCAAAAGAAGGTCCTGTTTGCCTGGTTGTGATTCTTAGATTTTTTAGCGTGTGTTGTTTCTTTTCGCTAGTTGGCCATAGATTTCTTTCGTCGACTCTTTTCCATGAACATCGACCCTCCACGATGCTTGCGGAGGCTACAGGGACTTCCTCCAGAAAATATGGAAGCATACACCCCTTTACCCACTCATTCTACGGAGCAATCTCCTCAACAGAGCGAGGTTCAAAACACCACAATTGCCCAGGAAGAAGTTCCCATCCCTTTGGAGAATTTTAGAATTGTCTCGGAATCCCCGGAAGCTTATCACATTCCAGAGGGATATGAACGACAGATCCTCCACCTAAATTTCACTGGAGAATTTGTTGTCATAAACCCTTCTAACGCTCCGGCTGGGTCTCCTCAAAACCCTTTACCCAATGACCCTTTTTGGACTGAAAAAATTGTTCGGAGTCCACCATGCTTGGTGCGATATCTTTATGGAATGGGAGAAGGCGCTGACGTACCTTTCTCCTACACTGTACCCCCAAATCACTTCACCGGTACTACCACTTTTACAACCACACCAACCGTTTCTCCGAGCACACCACCTGTTGGCCCGAACGTAACATCCATTGGCCCGAGACCTACTATTCTCCTCCAGACAGCCCATTCGACAATGGCCCCGCACATTCTGACCATCCCTGCCGGTAATGCGGTAGTTAATCAAGCCCTGATTGGCATGCCCATAACACCAAGACCTAATCTCCCTTTTGGATATAGGGAACTGAACGCATCCACCACTACCACTGCCCAAACCACTACTCAAATCGTACCAGGAAGTTCCATACCTATCCAACAACCTGGAGGGACTGTCCTTGGTGGTCCTAATCCAATCGGCAATACTGGTCAATCTTTTACGTCTGGCCCACAAATCCCGGGAACTCTACCTCAAGCTGGGGGGCATCCTCCCACCGAAGGACACATTCCAGTCGGGGGGCACCCTCATGCTGGGGGGCAACCTCAAGTCGGAGTCCACCATCAACCATAAGGACAAAATGTGTCCGTCGCACCCAATCCATGGAGCATCCCTTTTCAAGGAAATCCGCATGCCTCCACAGGACAAAATGCGCCCACCGCACCTAACCCGTGGAGCGTCCCCTTTCAAGGAAACCCACATGCCTCCACTGGCAAAACGTTCAGACTTCACAACAACCCCCTCATGGACAAATTCCCAACCCAACATATAACCCACAAAACCCATCCGGTTATCCTCCTCTCACAAACACTTCTCAAAACGTCTCAAATCCTATGTACCTCGGTCAAAACTAACCTCACATGAGAGGGCCCACTAGTTATAATTATCCACATAACCCAGTATTGGGCCCCACTGGTGTTCCTCTGCCGCACCAGCATTACCCACAGGTTAACCGACAACTACCTTTTTTAGCCACCCTGGAACTTCCAGACTTGTCTCGGTTAACGAATGATCCCATTCATCATTCTTCGGTTTGGCCAACGATTCCGGAAAAGCTCCCTTTTGATATCCCAAAATTCGACGGAAAATCCAGAGAAGACCCGAACAACCACGTGATGACCTTCCATTTGTGGTGCTCATCCAACTCCCTCATGGACGATTCTATTCGTTTGCGTCTTTTCCAACGAACACTTACGGGTTCCGCAGCAAAATGGTATATTCAATTACCACGCGCATCTTTTTACGACTTCAACTCCCTCGCCATGTCCTTCCTCACACACTTCCAACTGCCCATCCGATACGAGATGGGTACTGAGATATTAACCTCTCTTCGTCAGACAACCTCCATACACATCTCCGATCATATCCATGAATGGAGAAGACGACGAAGGCTAATCAAAGCGCTCATCCCTGACCAATTATTAGAGGAATGGTTCACGAAATCATTATTACCCAAGATCGCTCGTGATGTTGCCATGGGCGGTGTGGTCACTAAGGAAGAAGCCATCGCCCGAGCTTAGTACTTAGACTTAGTCTATTCACAATCCGGTACTCTGTACGAGTTGATACCAAATGCTACCCGTCCCAATAACGATCCATCCAAACCACCGACTGCTTCACATGCTGATGGAGTTATTGGCTCCGTCAAAACTCAATATACTACTTCGTCTACTGGAACAATCCAGCGGCCCGCTTCCACGGCCACCCCCAGTTTGACTGCACCCTCTTCTACCCCCACCCAAACTCAAGTCTCTGATGTGAATACGGTCCAATCAACCCCTTCACAACAACTCGGGGGAAAGAAGAAAGCGAGAAACAAAACAAAGAAGAACAATAACAATGAACAACCCAAGACCCAACCACAAACCCCTGCTGCTAGAAAACAACCACAGCGAAAACCGAAATTCCCATGTCTCATTTGTGGTGACTATCACTACACTTGAGACTTCCCACATCGCGATGAAGTGGCTAAATTTTTTAAGGGAAATTTGCAACCCGCTGTGCTCACTCAGCTGTTTCTGCAACAACAATCTTTGGTTGCACAAACCCCCACGCTGGGGGGTAGTTCCAACCAAACCCATGATGAGCCCTTGACAAGCGCACACATTTACATGTTTAACGGGGTTAATATAAACACTCGTTCTACGACATATGACATGCCAGTTAAACCTGATAAGTCGAAGACTGCTAACGGTTCTTCGCCAGATCCTTTACCACCTTCTGGTAATCCTCCATCTGTCAGCCCTCCATCCGGGCCACTTCAGATTGAGAAACCCTCTTTTGACTCCATCTTACGCCCTCCTAAGAGCACCATCCGGAAATCCACTTTCAATCCTAATTCACGGGTTGTCCAAAACTACAATATTGTAGAAGATTTGGCCCAAGCTCCGTGTGCCATGTCCGCATTGGAAGTTTTAGAACATTGTCCTAACCAACATAGGATGCTCTTAGCTTCTATCAGCGCTTTCGATCCCGAGTCATCCAACTACATCACGTTTAATCTAGACGACCATCAACTGCGACTCTCCCACCAGCTAGCTTTCCAA
Organism: Picea engelmannii; assembly: GCA_009831015.1. Classification (NCBI taxonomy): domain Eukaryota; kingdom Viridiplantae; phylum Streptophyta; class Pinopsida; order Pinales; family Pinaceae; genus Picea; species Picea engelmannii. The sequence goes on along the minus strand of ML836917.1, from coordinate 24,766 downwards.
ATCGATGTTGTTGTTCATAATCAACAAATCCATCGAACCATCCTGGATGAGGGAGCCTCCACCTGTGTCATGTCTCTAACCTGTTGGAAAGGTTTGAAATCACCTTCCCTTAACAAATCCCCCACGATGTTACGTGCCTTCGATGGACGAGGTTTCCATCCTCACGGATTACTACAATCCCTTGCCATTCAATTGGGCGGTAAAACTGTTACTGTTGATGTCGAGGTGGTCGATGCTCCCCTCGATTACAACCTATTACTCGGAAGAAGTTGGTTTTACGCGATGACCGCCGTCGCCTCATTGGTGTTTCGATGCGTGCAATTCCCCCATCAAGGTAAAATTGTTACCATCGATCAACTCGATTTTTGCACACCCAACGCTCGCATCCCTGCTACCAACAACATTCCCTTTCTGGGAGACCACCTGGTTACGTATGAAAGCATTGGTGTTGGCTTAATAAAAGATTCTAGCCTTATGGGTACTTTCCCTACACCACTTCCACCTACTTCACACCACATTGCTGCCCTCAACATGATCTCGACTATGCCTTATCAATCCCTGGAATCATAAGATCCTTGGATTGTACCTAGTCCTTTGGAATTCGATGGGCTCAGTACCACCATGCCACTTAGCCTAGCCGAGGCCACATACGTAGCCATTCAATCTGCTTCTCCCTCTTCAAACACTTCACATTTATTGGCACCCGATACTTATTCGGTGCCCTCGTGGTTAGATTCCCTATCATCCGCCGTCGATTACATTTCCCAGATTTTTCCTTCGGATGAATCTATTATGGAAATGCTGAACATTGACGATTTGCCCTGGGATGACAACCACCATCGATCCTCTTTTCGTCCACCATTGGAAGAAGTACTAGACATACGATCTGTCTTCCCTCCTGATGTTTCCGACACTCCACAATCTCCTATCCTCACTCAAGATACTTTCTTTGAGGGGAACATGGGTAACATCTCTACTACAATCACGATTGACATTTTAGTCAACGAAGGTGTCATGGAAAACATTAATCTTGGTGCTAATTGCACGCCCGATGAAGTGGTTTCTTACACCGCTTTGTTCAAGGAATTTCGTGATGTCTTCACATGGAGTTATGAGGAAATGCCAGGGATCGATCCTTCGATCGTCATACATGAAATCAAGACTTACACTGACGCAAAACCGGTTCGACAGAAACTCCACCCAGTTCACCCTAAGAAACTGGCAGCCATAAAGGCAGAAGTTGAAAAACTTCTAAAATCTGGCTTCATCCACCCTGTCCCTTTGACAGAATGGGTCTCTAACCTCATTCTGGTTGCCAAGAAATAAGGGACCATCCGTGTTTGCGTAGATTATCGTGACCTCAACAAAGTTTGTTCCAAGGACAACTACCCTACAACTTTCATCGATCATATCATCGATAATTGCGCGGGAAGCGTAATCTTCTCTTTCATGGATGACTTTTCTGGATACAACCAAACTAAAATCTTACCTGCTAATCAACATAAGACAACCTTCATCTACCCTTGGGGGACTTTCGCTTATCGAAAGCTACCGTTTGGCCTTAAAAATGATGGTGCCACTTTCCAACGGGCCATGTCCTATGCTTTCCACGACATCAAACATATTGTGGAACCTTACCTCGATGAACTACCTGGCCACTCATCCAACCGACCTGATCACATTGGTCACTTGCGGGCAATTTTTCTTCGATGTCGCTTCTATCGTATTCGTCTGAACCCACATAAATGCATTTTCGTTGTCGAATCCGGCAGAATCCTCGGTTTCATCGTCTCCAAAGACGGGATCAGGGTGGATCCCTTAAAGATCAAGGCCATTCTATCCTTACCCCCACCCACCAACTTAACCCAACTTCAAAGTTTGCAAGGCAAAGCAAACTTTCTTCGTCGTTTCATCTGCAATTACGCCGAGATCACTAAAGGATTTATGTGGCTACTGCAAAAGAACGTCCCTTTCATCTGGGATGACACTGCCCAATGGTCATTCAACACTCTCAAGCACGCTTTGACCCACACTCCTTTGTTACATCCTCCCGAATATACAAAGGATTATATCCTTTACTTGGCCGCTTCTACTTCCACCATTGCGATGGTGTTGGTTCAAGAGGACGCTAACAACGAAGAACACATGATTTATTATCTGAGCAAGAGTTTATCTGGACCCGAACTCAGGTATTCACATGTCGAGAAACTAGCTATGGCAACTGTCATTGCTGTCCAACGATTCCGCCACTACATCCTATTATGCACCACCACGGTAATCGTAGACTCCAACCCCATGTACCATGTATTAACATGTCAAGTACTTGGGGGAAAATATTCAAAATGGATCGTTATTCTTCAAGAATTCGATCTCAAGTTTACAAAGGCCAAAGCCAAAAAATACCTGGTGTTTTCCGAGCTCATCTGTGCTCTCCCAAGTGCTGATGAAAATACTGAACCGAGAGACCCTCTTCCTGATGAGTCTCTCTTCCTCATCAACACCTCTGACCCTTGGTACGGAGACATTCTCCTCTACCTTCAAACCCAACTCTTTCAGCCAAATATCTCTCGAGAAAAGCATCGACGCATCCGTCACCACTGTCGCCATTATCTCATACTCGACGATACTTTGTATCGTCGTGGTATTGACACCATTCTTCGGCGATGTCTGATTCATGAAGAGGTTGAACGTGTTCTGAACGATTTTCACCTTGGTGCTTGTGGAAGTCACCTTTTTGGGATGGCCACAACCCAAAAAATCCTACGTGCTAGCTACTTTTGGCCCTCGATCTTCAAAGATTGCATCGAGGCCGTCAAAAAATGCCCACCCTGCCAAATCTTCAACAAGAAGGCACGCACCCACCCTACTGCGCTGCATCCGATTATCACCATCGGCCCCTTTTCCAAATGGGGTATTGATTTCATGCAGTGTAATCCTACCTCAGCCGGGGGGCACGGTTACATCATCGTCGCCGTCGATTATTTCACAAAATGGGCTAAGGCTATGCCTACCTTCCTGAACGATGTCCGTACTGCAGCTCTATTCCTCTTCAACCAAATCATTACTCATTTTGGTGTAGCACATGTCATTGTCACCGACCATGGTGCACACTTCAAAAACCAGATGATGAGTGAGCTACACATCAAATTGGGTTTTCTCCATGAAAACTCATCCCCTTACTACCCTCAAGCGAATGGACAAGTTGAAGCTATCAACAAAATCCTAAAAACCATGATCCAACACATGGTAGGGGAAAACAAGACATCGTGGCATTTACAACTATTTTCAGCTCTCTGGGCCTATCGCACATCTGTGAAAACCTCAAATGGATTCACTCCTTTCCAGTTGGTCTATGGCATTGAGGCCGTCCTACCAATCGAGTGTGAAATTCCGTCACTCAAATTGAAAGTAGAACTCCTGCCCCATACTTCTGCAGAAGAAGAACGATTTTTGTACCTATCCAAGATGGACGAAACATGCCATGATGCTGCTCTCGTTAATGAGGCACATCAGAAACGAATTAAGAGTCAATATGACAAATCCGTCCAACCTCGAGCCTTTGCAGACAGAGACTTAGTCCTCGTTTATGACCAAGCACACGATAAATTGGGAACAGGAAAGTTAGAACCTATGTGGCACGGTCCTTACATCGTGAAGCGTGTTTCACACAGAGGTTCTTACGAACTAGTAGACCATGATGGAATTTCCTTGGGAGAGCCCCGAAACGGGCTTTACCTTAAAAAGTACTATGCCTAAATCACCTAGCATCTGTACTTTGTACATTATTGTATTTTAGTTTGGTGTGTCTTTTCTTTCGCGTGCTCGAGTCTTTACCGTTGCCACTCATGACTGTGCCTGTGTTTTCATGCACAGATGACGTCTGCCTTTCCTATCTTTTTTGGGTTCGCGGATGGTTCCAACCGACATACCCGGAACATTGCTTCGGCAACGTGGGTTATTTATCAGTTTGACGAGGTGGTGAGTTTAGGAGGCATCTGTTTAGGACCAGCAACCAACAATATGGAAGAATACCATGTTGTCATTGGACTGTTAACCCAAGCCTCCTCCCTAGGTATCTCTCGTATCATTATTTACTTAGACTCCCAACTCGTGGTTTATCAACTCAATCACATCTACGCTATTTGTAGTCCTATCCTTCTACGTCTACACTTGCAAGTTCGCCGTCTCGAACGAATGTTTGATTACATTGAATATAGACACATTCCAAGAGAACTTAATAGTGTTTCAGATTCGTTAGCTAATTATATCATCGATTGGTATTTAGCCCACAAATAAGATTCAAGGAAAGAAAAAAACTGTACATTACATGTAAATTAAAACACATCACATACATCATCGTGTACAAACCATCAGCATCATAAAAACTCGAAACTGTATATATATATATATATATGGCGTGACTGAAATGTTTGCATTACATCAAAAATTCTGTAAGAGAGAAAAATATTGGGTCCATCCGCCCATACAATATCGCCTGACAAGGTATACAAAAATATGATCATGGGGAGACTCTAATCTCCCCGTGCCACATTGTGTTGTGAGTAACATAATACTGCATGTACTACACGCCTCAACAGAGAATTGATATTCTCTGGCACCCCTACAGTGTGTCGCTGTAGATGCAAAGGCACGTCCCCTCTCCACAGAGGAGGGATACCCATCGTAAGGCCTTGGAGGTTCCTCTCAACCTCCCGGAGGCCCACCACCGGTATTGCTAGGTCTGCTACAACTGGGGCACCGCCACGACGTCCTATCATTGGTATATCCATTGGGCGCACTGCTCCCTTGTCTGCATGTTGAAGACAAAACATCTGTTAAGCACTCTCTTACATACCCAAAAAAATACATATACATGAAAGACTTAAAAACAAACTAGACAAGAAATGGCTTAGTCTCTTACCTAACTCGTCCCAATCTTCCCTCGCGGGTAAAATCAAGTCCATGCTCCCACGGAAATATACGTCGGCATAGGGGAAGTCCTCTATCCAGAGGTACTGTCGTCTCAACGAAGCGAAGAATTCACCAGTAAAGTGAAACTCTGACTCCGAGACTAGTCTTGGGGACAGACTAGTCCATCTCTCCATCCGAGGCTCGTCCACTGGTCGTATTGCCAGTGTAATGTGAGGCTGCATCTGAGGGATACGCTCCAAGAAAAATGAGACTAAGAACAAGCCATAACCGAACTGTTTTTGACCATTCCTACATCGCGAGATCTGTTCCTTCACATTCTGAAGGAATGCCACACTCCAATTGAACAGTGTTGGCTCTAAACACTGAACACCGTAGGCCACCTGTGACCTCGAAGCCAAATGAGCACTAGTGCTACCAGTCGTGCTAGTGATAGCAAACAATATGGATCGAAGAGGAAGATCCTGTATATCCTTGATAGGGATCCTACCCCCTACCAACCTTGCTCCAGGAACACAATGACATGCCAGATACACGTCCACCTGCTCAGGTAATGCCCTCTGCCCTGTAAAAGCTATGGGGACCCCTCTTTTTGAGAGGCCGGTCAGAAAGTACACATCTTCCAACTCGATGGTTAGGAGCTGTGTACCAATACGGAATCCCTATTCCGTGATGTCCCAAAGACCAATAATCAAGCAGTAGAACCTCGCTTTTCATTTTTTACAGTTTGAAAAACTTGAGCAAACCACAGGCCCTTAGAGCAGCCCGCGTACGGGGACTCTGTAGAGCGGCTATATCATCCATCTCGTGTTCCCTCTCTTTCCATTCAATCATGATTGTTGAATACCCTACAAAACAAAAATTCAAATATTTCCATCATCCCCCACGTTTTTGTGATTTCGACGATTTTTAAAAAGCATTTTAAAACATGAAATCAAATGCCAATGACATCTAAAGGTAATCAATCATCATTTTTAACCACCACACCCTTTAATATTTACCAAACAATGATTAAAACATGGTAAAAATGAAAAACGTTTTGAGGGGGTGCGTGGGCCCATGAGGGGAGTTTTCACAAATTTATTTGGCTGAAATATTGGGTCTAATCAATTGTTAGGGTGTGGACATCTTAACAACCCTTTCCCAATACATTTTTGTGAACAATTCCCCCCCATTTTATTAACTTTTAAGAGGAGGCCGATTTGGTTCAAAATGGACGACCTAGGGCTTTGTGTTTTAAATTAATTATGCCATGAAAATCAACTTGAAACCATGCAATTGAAAGAGCTAAGAATGAACACCTACCTGGTCCGAACGGTGTGCAAAATGATCAATCGTAGCTTCGACAGCGAGCAAGACAAGATTTGCTCCAATCGAGATTCTCCAACACTCCACAAAATTCTTGCAAATGAAATAGTAAATGAGTTTTTCAAATCAATTCATATTTATAAAATTTCATTTTTTCATAAGGTATGGCCATTTTGGGTTTCTCTAATGGTGTAAATGGCTTCACTAATCTCTGGTTTATAGTTTCTGGCGTCGCAGGTTTATTGGAAGTCCTAATGCATCTTTCACCTTGTCGTATTTATGAGCATAGTCTTAGTTCGTTCTCGAGCTCGACAATATAAGAACGCAACCGGGTAAAGTTTTATCTCTTTTTCGGACCCGTACAGATACGATCACATGAAAAAGGAACCCCCCTGGAGTCTCCTTTAAACCCTTTTCAGACTCTCTAAATATGAAAATATTGTCGAGTGATCTTGCTTCCTTTCACACTCATTAAAAGGTTAGAAAGGGCGTCTTTCGAGCGATAGTTTAACCCTTTTTCGGTCTCGATGGACTACTGTACGAAAAGGAACTGAGAGAGTTCTCTTTTAAGTGTTTTTCCAAACTCTAAAATCCCGAAAAACCTTCGAGTTTTCTATCTTTGGACTCGTTAAAGCACACATCGACAGGCCCATATGGGAATGAACCCTTACTTCTTCCGGTTCGTTAAACAAAGGAAGAGGAACTTACCGAAGGTGAGTTATATTGAACATGTGTTATCCTCCTCGAGCTCGTTAAATTAAAAAGAGGTACTCATCTATCTGGATGGGGGAAAAATTGAAAGGAGCAAGCCAAGCAGTCTCTTGAGAACACCATCTAGCACTTCTTAGAGTCTCCCTTGAACATGACACTTTGTCACTTTTCACATATCATAATTCGCTGAACCTCTGCACTGAGCCAATCCTTTGAGTTTCCTTTCACTCCTTTGGGTCACCCGACGCAAGTCACAGTATCCATTGCATAGTTTTGGTCCATGTCATGTTTTGCTGTTGTGCCTCAGTGTTCAAGGGAAGTATCCGCCTTGAGAGTCAACCATCCCAAATATTTTGTCTCAAAACCCATGTCAGTCCATGTTCTTTTGAAGTACCAATTACATATTCATACACGTTTCACGTCGTTTATGGGGGATACATCAAGGCCCTCCCTCGACGAGTCTATTCCCGTCGACTTCAACACATTATCCGGGAAATAGACTTAGAAACTAATTAGTACTTTGGGACCTGCATGCCTCAATGGCAGGCCTCCTCATGTTCGACAATGGGTTTACATCATTGACCTCTGATCGAATGATTCCATGAATGTTCGACTTCAGCTCACCTATTCACGTTCAGTGGAATGTACTAAGATACCTTGGGAATCATTGACATTAATGGTGATCTCCCTCGCGCTTGTTAACGGTTTACCTCATTGACCGGTAATCAAGTGGTTTCTGCCATGTTCGACACCAAGACATCTATTCACATGGTTAGAATCATATCACACAGGGATTGGTTAGAAGACCCTGGGTTGAGTAATTCACCTTGATATATGTTTCGCCCAGGTTGCGAAAGAATTATGGACAAAGAACGCATACATTGTTACATAGATCCACTTTGTATTGGTCGTGGCTATGTCTTGTCATCTCGTGGATCCGTTGTGTATTCTTCGTGGCTACGATCAGTCTGAGTTATCAAATTATAGATCCACAGTGTATCTTCAGTGGCTATACCCTTTTACTAATACGATTATGGATCCGCAGTGTATTTTATGGCGGCCATATCTAAAAATCTTGATCATCCAAGCATAGGTATGCCTGCCTTGGATTTTGAAATATGTCATGATATTTGTTGGATGTTTGTGTGCATCTTCCGTCAGGTTCTCCGAGGCTATACCCTTGCTTGAGCGTCTACAAAGCATTTCAGTCATCAGTTCGCATATTCTGACTTCATACTTTGGGGGGCATTCTGTTACACGTCAAAATTGCTCAGATGGATAAGTGTCGCATTGTCCCTATCAATCGTCATAAGTGTCGCATCTTCCCTACAAATTTTGCAGGTGTCGCAAGTTGATCACTAGTGTCGCAAACGATGTTTAGACATGATACCATGATAATGACACTAAAGAGGCCCTTATGACACCTGACATAACTGATTTGAAGGGGGAGAATTGATCTACTGGAATCAAATAGCTCTTGACACTTGAAAGAGACCCTGAAACACTGGTTTGGAGGGGGGACGCTCCCCTATTACAGCTGCAGAAGCGCTGGCACTCCTCTGCCATGCTTCAAGGAGCGTTATAACTCCCCTCAGGCCCTTCTAGAGGAGCGCTGCTCATCTTGAGAGCGCTGGCGCTTTCCCAAGGCTCACCAGGAGCGCTACAACGCTCTGATGCCCCTTTTGGGGGAGCGCTCCCTATTCTGGGTCAGTTGTTAGCCCGTTGAGAAGAATAAGGGGAGGAACATTCGAGATTAGRAGGCAGTTGTGCTCGAATTCTTGTTTTCATCAACAGATCCCTGATCTATGGAGAAGGTTCCCAACTGGTTCTAAACATAACCCAAGAGGTTAAGCTCCTCTTAACCTATATAAACAGGCTCTATGATGGTGAAAGGGGGAAGAATTGAACATATGAAACTTATGATCTTGGAGGAAACTGACAGTCAGCCAAAGGAGAGTGATCAGTGAAGCTACTGTTATCCAGGTTGTGGATCTTTCAGGCAAGGGTTAGGCGAAGAGGACTTGACGAAGCTGTCGCATTCGCATCTACGATTGCAAGTACTGTTGTCGTTATTCTCATCAATATGACACGCTTGGCCTGTTTCTTTCTATTTTGTGTCTGATGTTACATGAACTTATCACTTAGTGATAGATCTGTTTTCAAGCTAATGTCAATAGAGTAGAAAGTGGTCGTATCTCGTTTTGTCCACAGAGCTCTGCGAGGAGAAAAATATTGGAGCGCAACTCGAAGCGTGCAGGGACAAACGTCGATTGAAAGGTACTTCTGATATATTCTCTTCTCATGCATTAGTTTAGATGGATTCGAAAGGAATTCAGTGTCCATGTTAAGCATTTTTCTGTCTAGGGTTAAGGTCAAGCCTTAGAGGTGATCTACCTATCCGCAGGGAGATTTTCCTACAACAATGCCACTCCATGTACTCCCTGATAAGATCATAGAATGAGTGGAAAACCCTATGAAAAGGGTAGCAGCAGGCCTGCTCTGCTCCACAACTACTCCTATAGGGATGAACTTCATGAGTCTGCATAGGTGAATGGGCGGGCTCTGGGCAGGAAGTCACCTATCCCCCTGGTTCTTTTTGCTCTTTTTCTTGGCTCTCCCCCAGGTCCGATTTGTATTCATTATAAATAGGGACCATGGGGTGGTTCTGCTTGCTGACTGGCTCTTCAGTATCTCTATAGTGATCAAATGTAGAAAGGGGGTTGTCCTTCATTGATATGATCCTCCTCCAGAACAGTGATCCCGTAAAAAAATTTCATTTTAGGGATAGTGGGACCTGCTGGTTCTGGCTGCTCACACATAATCTTTTTCTATTTATTCCCAGGCAAAAATATATCGTGAGAAACCCCTTGAAGGAAAAGAGAAAAATCCTCCTCCACAACCATACCCTCTTTAAAAATGGGGAGGTATTCGTCATCATAAGCAGGGATGCTATGAACATATACTTCAACCCGATACCCAGGTAAGCCATCTACTATAGACCACATCTGCTCTATAAACTCATAATTTTCACAAGAGGCATGTTGATCGTTATGAACATCTAAAAGAACAGGTACATCTCAAATAATGTCAGATGCTTCCGTTCTAGGGATAACACAATTAATATCATTCAACACCTCTATTTTTTCATGGCAAATGCTTTCCTCCACAGTAAAGGCTTTATCATGGACATGGTCTTCAGGGCCAGTAGAGGCTTCATGAAGCAAAGAAAACTCCTCACAACAATTTTCAAAAAAACAATCAGCTGGATAGTAGTCTTTACAAAATGAATTGAAAGATGTATGAAAACCTGTTAAAGAGTGGATGCTTGCAGTGGGAATAGACCGACACCATTCAAGAGCAGCTCCCTTCAATGAATACCTAAAGAGCTTAATCTGGACATCTTCATGCATGATATTAAGTCGATGAATAACCTCATGAAAGTCAAGTAAATGCTCATCTAGTGCCTCCCAACTCTTTGCGCGAAATTCAGGGAGGAAATTTTCCCATATGTCTCTATCAGGAATTGCATTAGGAAAACCAACTATCTAGGTAAAGTCATAGAAAGTAAACCTTTTAGCTAATATTTTCTCCATATCGAACCAGTGGAGTCGCTGATTGATCCTTAAATCATGGAGTCGCCAGGTGAAAGATTTACAACTTTGAATGTGTCTGGTCCTTGTTCACCATCAAAGTCCAGATATTAACGTTGTTGTTACCCCAGGAAGCTTCTCAGGCTGAGAAAGCATCTGCTGAAACCTTCTCAAGAAAGCTCCTTAGGGTCAGCTTTCAGGTGTGCTAACAATAGCTACAGCTGAAACAATGAAGTGGAAACAATGGAGTCGCCACAATGGAGTCACCAGGTGCACAGTAGCAATCTTTAAGGGCTCTGATGTATGATGCACCTTCAGAATCAGAGGCTCAATGTCGTTCTGCCCAGGGAAAATATTCAACTTCTTCCCTGGAAACGACGCCAGAAATGTTAGCGTCAGAAGTTACTCTTGGATTGCTTATAGGAGAAGAGCCCAACACCCATCAGTTTTATGTCACGATTTGTTTAATGGGGTGATCGGATGGGTAAAGATTCAGGAAGATATAACTTTAACTCAGGAAACTAGGCCTGGTATGTAGAAAGCAAGGGAGGTCTTGATCCAACTTCCGTCAGTAAATGGATTAAAGGGTGGTAGATGGAAGACTTGTGAGAAGGGCGAGAAATACTACCTTGGGTGACAGGGCTTCGAAAACTTGAGGATGAAAAAATCATAAGCCAAGATCCTCTTGGTTCAGAGCTTCAACGGGTTGAGGGGTGACTTGACTGGATCCTCCAATTCCAAGTCGTTCAACGCTAAGAAAATCACAGGAACCAATTAGAAACAATGCAACTATTACAATGATCCAACCTACATCATCCTATAATGGCTACAACTCGACTGGATCCTCCAATTCCGAGCTGTTCTAACACAGTAAACAAAGAGATGGAAAAGAGGATGACATCCATAAAGTAAGAAGTCTCAAATGCCCTTTACATTAACCAGAGCGACCAGCGCTTCATAAAAACTTTACAATCGGGAGCCTTGCTCAACCATCGATCCATTACAAAATACAAATACTGAGTCTATATACTTAGAAAAATTCACCTCACAGAGGTGCGCCCAGTCATCCCGGGCTTGGTGTCCCATCAGCCAAATTCGGACGGGTATCCTTTGTCAGATGCCACCTTAACTATGCATGGCTCCTGTAAGGGGAGTAGTTGAGCCAGTAAATGCCGATTTAGCATGTGCAGACCTCCTTTGGCTAGTTGAGGACTCGACATGGTTTTTTTGAAAAATTGGGTACACAGGACCCCCTCGAGAAGACCGCTTGCTAGACCCTCCATACCTTACACTTAATGCATAAGGAGAGGTTTCAACCACCCATTCTCACCTTCATTTAATCCAAGTGGAAACCAAGAGTGAGATCATATCAGATGGCACTGGGAGATCGTGATTATCCTTTCGACGACCGGACTCAACGCCTTTGGCCCCCTTTGCATAGCTCTTTTATTTCCCAAGTGTCCACGGGCCGTGACCCTGTGTTTATTCCCATAGGCACTTTCGGCGTTCGCGAATAGGAAGGAGATGATCCTTGCTTATCATATTCGCGATGAGTGAAACACCAAGATGGCTTAATCGGGTGCCACGCGTCCATCTCGGATATGACAGTCCCAAACTCACTCGGTGATACTGTGGGCCCAGGTCCTAGACACTCCTGGCACCTCGCGCATCGGAAAATGATGGAGCTACTCTTTGTGCCTTGAAATCATGATGGGCGAATAGATGAGGAACCTAATCATGCGCCAGATGTCTCCTATGGATGGACGACTGAGATTTATCCATGATACCGCGGGCCCGACTTTGGGCGCTTTCGGCGCTTCGGGGTTCGGGGTTTCGAGATGCATAATGATATGGAACTTTCCTCCTTCGAACTCACGACTGCTGAAAGATGATGTGACCAGATCACACGCCACATATTATTTGGATGGATGGCTTCTATCCTTTTCTTCATGTAATGTGGGTGCTATCTATAGTGCTAACCTCGACGTAACTTCGCCAACTGCGATTTCTCGCCAACCGTTGATCTGCCCCTATGGGTGGATCCTGACCATCGACAATATAATGTTGCCCACTTACTTGCCTGGAGGTCGAAAAAAAGGTTTTTTTGTGTTGTGCTTGGGCGCTTCTCTCGCCACTCGTAGAACTGAATGCTCTTGTGCCCCGGACAAGAAATGTTACTAACACCTTCCAAAAGGGGTGTGCACAGTTTGTGCTAACCAGGATAAGCTCGCAACATTGAAATTTAGTGATTTTAACCTTAGATATCATAAGGTTTACATCATGTTAGCCCCGCATAAGTACTTAACCAGGACCAAAGGAAAGAATTCTAAGATTTTCCTGCAGTCATGGACCCAGAACCTTGCGCAATCCAGACTGTTTAATGTAATGAAGATCCCACACTTCGACAGACACTAGGAAGTCAACGCATGCATCAAGTTTCTACTGTCCTGCTACCACGAAGGATACTTATGGTTGGACCGCCACATCACTGTGGATCTGACCTTGATCAATTGGATCACAGGCCTTAGTATGCAAGGCCCTGACCCACATGATTTTTACCTTGGAGAGACCTCAGACCGAGCACTAGTGCAGAGGATAAAAGAAACTTATGGCGATGTCAAGAAAGGCACATGAGGCTACAAGGTAGCCTCTATCCAGAGTGGTGTAGTGTGCCTTTCCTGCCAGCTGATCACAGGCAAGATAGGTTTCAATAACATACCAACACAAATGACTGGATTCATAGTCAACCTCGCAGGGAATTGCATCGAGGGACTACAAATGAACTGGGCATAGTACCTTGTAAACCAGCTAGATCTTGATTACAGAGAAGGGCAATACCAAGGGAACGAGTTCCACTTTAGTTGGTTGCTCATACTAATCGCTTTCATCACCTGGGAGCTACCAGAAGGTGCCACTTTTCCAGAGATCAAACCCTTCGAACCACTGGCCGCGAAGTTTTGTACGCTGTGGTACTCCAATGACATGAATAGGGAGTGGTAGTCCAATGTCGTATTCCATGCTTATTACAAGCAATTGAAGAATGAAATCCAGTCTACACCACGCCTCACCCCAAACACACTTCATAGGTTTAGACCTTTGATAAAATTCAGCGTAGACTGCCACTTCACCTATATCACAACGTGCATTAATGAGCACAAACAATAGATCTAGTCGTACTACAAGTTGACAGAAGAAGACTTGGAGCATATTACCAAGGAATGGTCAGCGAACCTCCTTGTTGCAACGGGCCCCGCAGAAATGTATGACGTGGAAATCCCTGAAGCTATGTCGGATACACCTGGACCAGGCAAGACTATGAAGGATGATGAAGTTCAAGATATATATAGCACATCCACGAAACTACTTCGATCTCACCTGTGTAGGGAGATAATGGTGAAGAACTAGGTGGCACATGGGTTGAGAAAAACAAAGGCGAGGTTACTCTTCCTAGAGAGGAGGAGGATCCCACTAAGAAAAGGAAGATTACCCCACCAAAGCCCTCATCCCGAAAGAAAACCAAGGCCACTCGGACTACATTTAAGACTACCCTCACATCAGATGACTTCAACTTCTTAATCGCTGCGCTAAATGATGCTTCACTAGAGATCGCAGAAAAGTAAGAAGCAAAGAAGGAGGAGGTATTCAGCCAAATCAAGGGTGAACTTCAAGAAGTGCAGTAGACACTCTAGTCTAGCTGAGTAGTTTCTACTGCACCCTTGACAATTGGAATAGCAGGAACATGTGATGAGCCTACCCAATTACACCAGCTCACCGAGAAAGTCAAATATCACCTTCAACGATCTCAAGAAGACACAATGCAAGACACCTAGGATTTAACACAAGTAGAGAGAGCACTTGTAGAACAACAGAGTAAGGCAGAATGGGAAAATCTTGCCGTGCAAGTGAAGCGGGATGAGAAAAAAGAACAACTACAACAGAGCAAGGACCAGTTTCTAGAAGAGAAACTTGAAGTACAGGAAAGGGTTCATAGAGCACTTTTCTCTATGATGGTCATAGAAGTGAAGATTGAAGAACGTGTCCCACAAGAGATGGCACAACTAGAAGAAGTAAACCAACAAATTCAACAGCACATTACAGATATGGAACTTCGTACCATGCCTGAGAATCCTCAAGAAATAAGGGATCTAAGGGAGGCAACATCCCACAACGCAGTTGGCCGATTAAAAACTTTTTCCTTTGAATGCAAGCAAATGAGCGCTAGAAGCACATAGACTTATGAGAACCTCACAAAGAATCAAGAGTTTCAAGCATTGGAGGCACAACTCCAAGAGGAAAATCATCATGCAGATACGCTATAGGTGCAACTGAAGGCCTTGACCCCAGTCGAAAGAATGAAGAGATTTGCAGAACAATGCTTCGCCCAAAAACAGGAACACATGCTGCAAAGTAAAGTGATGGAAGTCTCCCAATGACTTCAACCAATCAAAGAAAAGGCATGCCATCTTTTCACTGAAGTTGAAATCTAGGGAACTGAGCTTGAACAGGTTTTCATCACCGTAGAACAATGCCTGGAAGGGCCAATAAATGACGCAGTGACCCAGGAATTCACTGAGAAAGAGGTTGTCGCACTGCATCAGGTCATAGTAGTTCGAGCCAAGCTCAAGGCATTTGAAGCATAATTGATCATACCAGAGTGACTCAGGATGGGTCATAGGTGAGTGTTGGGGGCCTATTGGCCCTTGACCAAGTTTCGAGGAACACTTGGTCATATTTGACCCTTTTTGGACTTCGAAATCTTTTCAAAGATGGAGCGCAATGCGAAGCGGAGATCGTGGAAGCTAGACCCCTTTCTTGGGTCCTTTTTGGGTTTTTGAGGATAATGTAATGGGTATGGGATGTAGGCCCATGGGTTTACCCATGTTTAGGCCTATTTTGTAAAGTATAAATAAGTAGCTAGATAATGTAAGAAGGGAGGAGAAGATAAGCTAAGTGCTACTAAAGGCTTTGTGTATATTGTGTGACCGACTTGCAAAGTTGAGTGCAATTGCCGAGTGCACAGATTGTAAGAAGGCTTTGTGCTAGATCTACTCAGGGAAGGAGGATCTAGCGAGGTGCATGCAGATCTCCTGTCCTATGCGGAGCACAAGTTTGAGCTCTGTGTTGTAACCCGATTGACCAAATCTAATAAATAAGAATAAGACTTTGGGGACGTAGCCCTAAGGTGGGGGTGAACCATGGTAACTTTGTGTGTTGGTCTCTTTCCATGTGTTGTGCTTTGATATGATTATGATATGCACTTTGCTATGATATACTTAGATAGATCCACTTTTCTTTGTGCTTCTTAGATGCATGGGTGTATATTTGACATATATAAAAGTGTTGAGTGATAAACCTATTTTGTTGTTGCTAAGCACTAACTTAGCCTAGATCTAAGTGAATGCTGCAGTGCTCAGTGCCATCCGCGGAGTGCCATGAGGGTTAAATACCGATGAATGATCTATGCTGAGATGTTTTCTAAGAGTTAGAATCACAGATCTATGCCCCAGCTAAGGTTGCAGACACCTGATTCTTGCAACCACCCCTGCCTCTACCTCGGGTGAGACTTCATCTGCCTCACAGGTGTTTCTGAAAGGGCCGATAGTTAGGGTTTTGTTGGTGTACTGTTGAAGCGTTGAACTCTGGGTCTGCCCCTGTGCCAACACAAATATAGATATTTGAGGGGGAAATAAAATAATTCAAAGGAGATGAATGGTCTTCATCAAAGAAAATACCATAAATCAAAGAATATGGCATGCCTCAGGCATTTGATCAGTCTGCATCGCCAACAGAAGGAAAAGAGGTAAGAAAACTCATGGAATTTTTGTGCACTTGTGTTAGGTTGATTCAAGATAAAAGCACTGTACCAGAATTACAAGATGTTATCAAGCAGTATGAGATAGGAAAGATAGTCTCCTTACTGAATAGGGCAATGCACCAAATTGGGAAAAGGAGAAGGACAAATAAAGAATTACGCTTGAATGCTCAAATAGGAGAATATGATATAGACTATGTGGTCCTCGACTTAGGATCAGAGGTCAATGTCATGAAGAAGCAAACCTAGGCACTGATGGGAAAACTAAAGTTGATCTATTCCCCTATCAGGGTTAGAATGGCTAATTAGTAAGCTGTCAGCCCATTTGGATGATTGGAGCATGTCCTCGTGGAGATCAATGGAGTTAGAACCTTTGCAGATTTTGAAGTAATTGAAATTGTTGATGGAAAATGCCTTATCCTAAATTATTAGGAATTGATTGGGCCTTCAACAATTCTACTGTTGTTGATCTAAATAAGAGACATATGACATATGAAAGAGATGGCCTTAGGGTCATTGCACCTTTAGATCCAGATGAGGGTCCTCAATACACAGATCCTATCAGAGAAGAAGACCACGCATACGAACTGGAAAACATCTACAAACTAACAGCCAGACAACAAGATTATATCAATCCTACAACTGATGGGAATCTGAGTTGGTGAAGCAACAACACATGTTCTTCAGACTCAGAAGAAGCATTGGAGAACTAGTAGAACTAGATGTATGAAGTCTCTACTAGAAGATGTTTTAGACTAGCTAGAGAGTTTCACTGGATCGACACAACAGTGAGTAACTTACCCACATTTGATGGGCTGAAACCTTTAGAAAACTTCTTATCAAAGTTTGAGACAAGTGTACCAACACAACAAAGGTTGTTGGAAATGCATGAGGCCATGAAAGCCACACCAGTAAGATGGTGTAGGATGCACAAAGGAAACATCACATATTGGACACAATGTTGAACTTTGATGACAACGCGGTTCTCATCACAAGTAGGAAGCTTTGAAGTGAGGTACATAGGTTGAATTTTCCCAAAGGACCATGTGCGAAGCTGCAAAGAGGCCTGGAGTGACATTCCTTGAGAAGAATGGGTGCACAGATTCATTAACACACTGGACATGATCCCTATCAACTGGTAGCTTCAAGCGGAGCTGTGCCTTGTCACTTCAGATTGGGAAGGTATGATCCATAATTTTGTAACCACCTTTTTGTTTGAAAGTGAATTTCCTTCAGTAGACCAAGCATTACAGATTGTGAGACAAAAAGTATTTAAGGAGGCATTTGACTTCCCTTTGGAGCAAGAAGAAGATGAATGGACCGTGCCATTCCAGATATTGCAAGGATGTTAGAACATTAATGCCGATTAAGATGATGATCTGAGGAAGGTAAACATCACTGAGGTAGAAGGCCACATAAATGTGGAAGGACCAGGATTTGAGCTGCCATTCATAGAACAACTGATCAAAATAAAGAAAGTCAATATTGGGACAGAGGAGACACAAAATCTTGCCAATGTCAGAGATTATTGGGATGATGCTACCATTGACAAGATTATAGAGTTATTGCATGAATATCAGGACTTTTTCTCGACCAAGTTCACTGATATGAAGGATATCAAAGGGCCTAGGGTGATATTATAATACCTTTGAAATCAGATGTGAAGCCAGTCAAGAAAATACCTTACAAACTGAACCCGAAATACAAGGAAAACGTGAAGATTAAGCTCGACAGAATGCTGGAAGTAGGGCTTATTGGACCTGTCGAAGAGTTAGAGTGGATCAGCCTATGGTGGTACAAGAGAAGAAGACAGGAGAAATTAGGATCTGTGTGGACCTCAGAAAGTTGAATGATGCCCATCTGCATGACCCTTTCCCTACACCGTTCACAGACAAAGTGTTGGATAATGTGGGAGGCCAGGAAGTATATTCTTTTACAGACGGCTTTTAGAGATACCATCAGATCCACATTGCCAAGGAGGACCTACATAAGATTATGTTTACCACATAATGGGGATCCTACCAATATACAATAATGGAATTTGGATTGAAGAATTCCCCAACCATGTTTTCCAGGTTGGTGGTCGAAGCGTTCAAAGTATTTTTGCATAAATTTTTAGAAGCATACTTTGATGACTGGACTATTTTTAGTTTGGTGACAAATCATATTGAATGTCTAAGGCTAATGTTGGACAAATGTAGACAGTGTAAAATTGCTTTGAATCTTAAGAAATGCATCTTCTTCTCACCATTTGGAGTGCTATTAGGTCATATTGTATGCAATCAGGGATTGTTGGTTGACCCATCTAAAATTGCAATTATAGTTGATTTTCCACCTCCTACTTTAGTGAAACAACTGCGCACTGCACTGGGACATACTGGATATTAAAGGAAATTTATCAAAGGATATGCCCAAATTAAAGCACCAATGGAGAAGCTGCTGAAGAAGGACTTCCAGTATGAGTGGACAGATGAATGTCAACAGAGCTTTGACACACTAAAACAGAAGATGGTTACAACGCCCATTCTATTTTTTCTAGATTGGAGCAAAGAATTCCATGTGCATGTCGATGCATCTTATATTGCATTAGGAGTAGTACTAACAAAACCTGGTGAAGGGGACATTGATCATCCATTAGCATTTGCTAGCAGGAAGCTATCCACAACTGAATTTAATTACACCACTATAGAAATAAAGGGACTAGCCATGGTGTATTCACTGCAAAAATTTCACCACTACTTGTTGGGAGGACACTTTAAAATGTTTACCGATCACTCCACGCTGAAGTACCTAGTCAAAAATCCAGTGTTAAGGGGGTGACTATGCATATGGCTTATGCTGTTTCAGGAATATGATTTTGAGATCATAGTTATGCCAGGAAGAATGAACAAGGGCCCATACCACTTATCAAGGTTGGAACATGGCGAAGAACCTACCAGTTTGGAGGATACACAACTGCTTGCCATTACAAATATTGATGACCACTACACAAACATAGTCTAGTTCCTGTCAACAGGAATGGATCCAAGTGAGTATACAATTCCTTAGAATAAACAACTAGTGGTGCATGATGCATACTTTACACTTATAGATGGACATCTGTACAAAATGGGACCAGATGAAATATTAAGGAGGTGTTTTATGGAGACAGAGAGACCACTGATCCTTACAGAAACTCATGAAGGCATCATAGGAGGACATTAAGCAGAGAAATCAACTACATAGAAGGTTCTGCGATCTGGCCTTTGGTGGCCTACGTTACACAGAGATGATAAAGAGTATGCTAGAGCATGTGATGTATGCCAGAGAATTGGAAAACCATCCCGAAGAGATGAAATGCCATTAGCACCACAGATGACCCTGCAAGCATTTGAAAAGTGGGCCATTGACTTCGTGGGACCTATAAAACCACCAGAAAAGTGCACAGGAGCAAGGTACATTATTACTGTGACAAAATACTTAACCAGATGGGCTGAAGCCAGAGCAGTCAAGGACTGTAGTGCAACTACAACTACACGTTTTATATTTGATGACATAATAACTAGGTTTGTATGCCCTAATATCCTTATGAGTGATCAAGGTACACCCTTCATCAATAAGACAATTGAAGCCCTGACTGAAGAATTTGCGGTCCACCATCAGAAGAGTACATCTTTCCATCCACAAGCAAACATAACGGTTGAAGAATTCAACAAGATCTTGGAGACAACATTGACAAATATTTGTAGCATGAGTAGGGATGACTGGGATTTAAGAGTACCAGCAGTACTCTGGTCTTATAGAACCACTTGCAAGAAATTAACAATGCAGATCCCCTTCAAGTTAGTTTATGGTCTTGAAGCTATTGTCCCGATGGAATACTTAGTGCCAAGCCTAAGAATTTCTACATTTACAGACATGTATGATACAAACGATGTTCACCAGAGGATTTCACATTTGGTTGAACTAGAAGAAGACAAATTCATTCCAGGATTCCATCAACAAGTTCAGAAGGAACGAGAAAAGGCCTATCATGAAAGGCACATCAAGAAGAAGACATTCAAGCAAGGTGATTTAGTATTGGTGTATGAAAATAAGTTTATCAATCACCCTATGAAGTTCAGAACGCATTGGATCAGACCATATGAGATTGCCTATGTTACAGAAGGAGGAGATGTGGAGCTAAAGACATTGAAGGGAGACTAGAAGGAAGGATTAGTGAATGGGATTCAGTTGAAGTTGTACTATGATAACCAAAGGCCTCACAACTATCAGTAAAAGCATGAGGAAAAGGGTTTAGGTACTAGGTGCAGTTGAAAATGGGTACCAGACACAAAAAATATAGTCTGCACAAGGATGGAAATGAGGCATAAAACAAAAAACAAGGGCCGCACTGCACAGTCCAAAGTTGAAGTAAAACAAGAGGATCAAATCTGAAGTGTCTCGAGATGAGTCACAGGTGAGTGTTGGGGGCCTATTGGCCCTTGGTTATGGAAGGAAGAGAAGAACAAGGAAGGAAAGGTAAAAAATGAGCTTCATGGGAGACACAATAACTGTCACTGAGTCGAGGTGAGAAAAAGAGTAGAAAAGATGGAGTGAAGTGCGGAAAAGCAAGCCATTAGACGAGGAGATCAGGGATGATAGATCAACAGGGAAGAAGTATCGTGGACACATAAACAAGTAGAGAAATCCATCATTGGATGCTTTGGATCACTACGCAATGAATAAGGAAAGACAGGCTGATGAAGCCCGAAAAAAGCGAGTCAAGTTGACCTAGGGTTTTGGTATGTAGGGTTTTGGCACCTAGGTTTTGACCTAAGGTTGTCGGTGAGGTATTGTAATGTATAAATAAAGGTCAAGAGGACTTGGGTGGGGTTGGTCATTGAGTATTGGTATGATATTGTTGTTATAACTTTGTTGTGGAGGGAGAGGATTGTATTGTGAGATCTTTAGCTGTGTGCGAAGCTCAAGTCCTGCAGCTGGGTGCGTAGGAAAGGGAGAGAAAGGGAAAGAAGAAAGAAGATATTCTAGCTGAGAGCACAGATAAAAAATATATGCTTTACCTTAATAAATCATAAGCAAATTTCTATGGACGTAGCCCTAGAGAGAGGATGAACCACGTATATTTTGCGTTGTATGTGTGATTGATGTCTGGATCTCTGTCATTGTTATATTGTTATTTGCAGTATTATGTTAGATCAGATCTATAGCTGTGAAAGATAGACCTAGATGATAAGTGATATATGAATGTTGTATTGTTGTTGTGATAGATCCACTTGATATTCCTCTGGTTGTAGACATTCCTATCCTGCAACCCCCCTCTTAGCTGCTTCGGGTGAGACTGCATCTGCTTCACAGATGTTGCTGAAAGGGCTATTAGTTAGGATTTTGTTGGTGCACTATTGTAGCGTTAAACCTCGGGTCTGCCCCTGTGCCAACACCGACCGTTAGAACAACGCTCCGGAATGGCTAGAAATGCAGTTATTGCCGGAACGTTCACCATTGGACCGTTGAGACCGTGCCATAATGGATGGAATTGTATTGATGGAGGAATTCCTGTCCATTGGAGGAGTATGTTACGATGTTATCTATTTAACCCGTCAAATGTCTTATCACAGATACTTTCTCCAATTGTGATTATTCGATCCCACAGAGAGCTGACTATTACCGCACTATTCTTATTGAGATGTCGCCATCCATTCTGCTACCTTGATTATTTCTTCACCGACCTGAGATATTAGATCTTGAACATGTATGTCGGGTGACTTTAGCGCAATAGAGAAATTTGTCGAAGAGATTCTGATAGACCTCATGGCTGAGAAGGTCATTTCCGTAGGAGCACAAGCTTCGTCGACAAGAGGAGTGCAAGCATCCCCATCGACCGCACTTTGATCTGGGCCCTGCTGAATTGTGATAGAGAAACGAACCAAGCATCATAATGATGTGACGAATGTAAAGCTCATCCCATCAATCCTGCCTAAGTAAATCTCACCTCTGGCTGGTGCGGTGAGTTGTGAAAGCATCCTGAGGGACTTTGAATACACATTGATCACCGCGTACCTCCCGAAGGGGATACCCATAGTAGGATTACAGTTGGAGAGGATTATAATGCTTAAGATTAGTGACTTCAACTTAGGAGACCATAAGAACTATGGAATTCTTGCACCACACAAGTATTTGACCAAGACAACGGGGAAGAAGTCGAAGATAATCCCCTACTCGTGGACTATGGACATCGCGAGGTCCACCATTCTGAATGTGATGAAGATCCCACACTTTGATAGACATCAGGAGGTTAACGCATGTGTTAAACTCCTGGTGTCATGCTTCCATGGCGGTTACCTATAGTTGGATAGGTGCATCACAGTAGATCCGACGTTGATCCATCGTATCACTGTATTATTCATGCAAGGACTAGATCCCCAGGATTTTTACCCAGGGAAGGCTGCAGATCGCACCATGGAACAGATAATAAAATACACCTATGGTGATGTGGAGAAGGGAAAGCAGGGCTATAAGTTAGCCTCCACCCAAAATGTTGCAATGCTCCTAGCTTTCCAGTTGATCACTGGTTAGCTTGTCAGGAAGAATAGGCCAACGTAGGTCACGGGTTTTGTTGTCACCCTTGCAGGAAAATTCGTTAAAGGGATGCAAATGAACTAGGAGAGATACCTCATCAACCAGTTAGAGAAATACTATCATGAAGCTTAGGATTAGGGCTATGAGTTCCATTTCAGTTGGGTACTAATCCTCATTTCCTTCATTTCTTGGGATATTCCAGAAGGAGCGGTAGTCCCTGAAATTGAGTCGTCTTAACCACTAGTTGCGAAGTTAACTACGCTATGGTATTTGAGCGACATGGAAAAACAATGGTAGTCAAACATGGTGTTCCACACCTATTATTTGCAGCTGAAGATGGCCATTGAATCCTTCCCTCACATGGCACCAAACAATCTGCACAGGTTCCACGCAGACATGAACTTCATCTATATCACTGCACGTGGAGACGAACAAAAGTAAGAGCTCCAGTTCTATTACAAAATCACAGAGGAGGACATGGAAGAAATAACCAAAGAATGGCCTGCATAGTTCCTTGTCCCAGTTGACCAGGTAGAAATATCTGACCCTGACCTCATCGAAAGTCCTATAGTCACTCGCGAAGAATATGGTCCGCCCAACAACGACAGGAAGAAAAAGAAGGAAGAGGTAATGGAATTGAGCAGTGCATCAAATGAAACTACACGATATTCACCTAAAGGAGGAGGAGGTGTTGACGTAGACAAAGAAGAGGATGAAAGGGGAGAATACAAGAAAAATCAAGGTGAATTAACACCGCCTAAAGATCCCCTTCCAGAAGAATAAACATCCAAGAAAAGAAAGGGTTCCCCGACAAAACCTTTATCGCAAAATATTTCAAAAGCCAATAAAACTCCATTCCACACTATTCTCATGGTGGATTACATTGAACTTATCATTTCTTATGTATCAGATACCCTAGAGGACATTTGACAGTGAAGCCAAGAGAAACAGGAGATAATGTTTGACAGGATCGAGAAAGATCTCAAAGGGGTACAACAGGCTCTTTATTCGAACTGTGTAGTGTCTACTGCGCCATTGTCAGTAGGGGACATAGAAGTAGAAGACGAGCCTGCCCAAATATGTAGTTTAGCAGACTCGACAGAGGATCACCTTCGTCTTATGCAGGAGGAAAAAGAATAGGACACAGAGGCCCTGAAGCAAGCAAAGGAGGAAGACATAGAGAAACGTCAGGTTGCGCAAAAAGAAAAAGATGATATCTAGGTGAAGTTTGCAGAGGATAGAGTGCATATCCAGAAGGAGAAAGAACAACTTCTCATAGAGCATATGGGATTCAGGAACATAGTCACCAGAGAACTTTGCCCTGTGCTGAGCCTCACACAGATAGAACAAGACACAGTGGAGAGCCAAGTAGGGAAGCTCGTTGAAGCCATTCAACAACTCCAAGAACAAATAGCATAATTGGAACTACAAGCCATACCAAGCACTCCATGGGAAGTGCGATATCAGAGAGAGGAAACTTCTAGGAGTGTAGTCGAAAGAATCAAGGCATTGGCCTTGGAATGAAAGCAACCCAACAGTCGAAGTGCACATACCTACGTGCGCCTTGCAGAGGACCCTAAACTAAGGACATTGGAGTAATAACTCCAGGAGGCAAAGCAACAGGAAGCGACAGTGCAAGAACAATTGAAGCTACTATCACTGGTCGAGAGGATGAAAAGGTCAAAAGAAAAATGCATCATTCAGCAACAGGTCCATGCCATCTAGAGTAAAGTCATGGAAGTGACCCATAGGCTCCAGCCAGTGCAGGATGAATCTTGCACACTTTTTGAGGAGGTTTAAGGATAAGGTGCACAACTAGAACAATTAGTCACCACGGTAGAACAATGCTTGGAAGGAC
>ML836916.1:84228-96290 GCA_009831015.1 Picea engelmannii | reverse complement strand
TCCTTATTACTCTATGTTCAATCAGTTAACTGAAGACTAGTTGACTAGTTAACTCAACTAGGTGGAAGTTCACTCCCGTAACTGCCTGAGAGACTAGACTAGGTGGCAGTTCACTCCCATAACTATTGGTGTGTGTCAAGATCACTTTAGAGCACTACTATGGTGCATTTTTTATCCTCCAGTCGAACTCATTGAGTTATATAGAGTATATCATGTGTAAATTATTCATTATTCACAACGGTTAATGAGAATTCTTTCATTCTTTCTCTCCTTCTTCTTCTTTCTCCAATTCTCTCTGCAAATGTGTATATTATTGTTTAGCTAGATATATTATGTGTAGGTTAAACACATTTAAATAATGTTATGCAAAGGTGATCATTACTCTCACCTTTGTCCTCGTATGGATGAGGCTTCTTCTCTTTTGGAAAAGCTTCAACTTCCAACTAGTTATAGTAAGATTCCTCCCAACCCATCGTTAGTTGATGAAATGGTCAATATGGTTCCATCCTCGGTCAGTTCGGTTGATTAGGTGGTTAATATACTTTCATCCATGGTTGAACCACTAACCAAAGTAGTTGATCCAGTTCTGTCATCGATCAGCCCCACTTTTCATCTGAAAAGGGAAACCCAAGTGACCGATCCATACCCTTCATCGGTCAGTCCCACCCTTCATCCGAAGAGTGCCAAAGTGGTCTCTCTGGTTACATCATCAGTCGATCCCACTCCTCCCTTGAGGAACTCCAAAGTGGTTGATCCGGTTACATCATAGCTCAATCCCACTCCTCCTCTGAAGAGTACCAAATTGGTCGATCTAGTTCCGCCATCGGTCGATCCCACCCCTCCCTTGAGGAGTGCCAAAGTGGTTTCTCCAGTTACATCATTGGTCAATCCCACTCCTCCTCAAAAGAGTGCTAAAGTGGTCAATCAAGTTCTACCATCGGTCGATCCCAACCCTCCTTTGAAGAGTGCAACCAAAGTGATCGATATGATCCCATCATCGGTCGATTCTACTCTTCCTCTAGAGAGTAAACCCGATATTGCCCACGTTTTTTCTCATTGATACAGAATCTACCATGCTGAGGGAAATTCTTCCTTCTCTTATGAAACCCCCTCCAAGCAATGAGGCCATCATTTTTTATTGGGATGCACTGACTGGACCTTGTCTTCCCTCTCACATTCCTTTCAATATTACAGTACAGGTTTGTTTTTGGGTTGTTCCTCAGACTCTAATAGATGAATGTGCGTCCGTTAGTATTTTATCCTCTATTGCTTGGAAATCTTTCGGTTATCCTCGGCTTGTACCAGTAACGAAGAATCTTTTAACAGAAGAACTAGTCACCCTTTAGGAGTCCTTCCTCAGTTTCCTGTAACATTAGGAGGGAAAATTGTCTTTATTAATGTTATGGTAGTCCAGGACCCCTTGGATTTCGATTTACTCCTTGGGTGAGATTATGTCTATGCCATGAAAGCTATTGTGTCCAATTTTTTTCATGTGATATCTTTCCCTCACGATGGAAGAATTGTGGCTATTGATCAAATCTCATGCATTGGTCCTGAATTGATTACCAACCCATTGAGCTCCCTAAATGGTTCTTATATGCAGACGGTATATCCCCTTCCATAGTTCAATTATGTTTCGTTATGTCCCATGCCTTCATCTACCAATGAAGATGAGCCTCTCACTGTAAGCTCATCCTTTTGTGACTTAGATCCAGTAGTTGAACGGTCATCTCTTCGATAGGGATAGTAGAGAATGATCTCCTTACCCTTGTCACGACCCTCGACATGTGTTCTTTCCAGAGCATTGTTCTTTCTTCCAGTGAATATCTCTTGGAAGCCATGACCAAGTTTTGTCCCTTGACATGGTTTCCTTCTAGACCATTATCCTCTTGGAAACTTTGATTAGGCAGAGGTCACAAGCATATTTTTGCTTCTCTATGGAAAGCTCATTAAAAAATGAAACAGAAGCCATGAGCATAGTTTTGCTTCTCTATGGAAAGCTCGTTAAAAAATGAAACAGAAGCTATGTGAATAGTTTCGCTTCTATGTGGCAAGATCGTAAAAAATGAAACATAAGCCATGAGCAAAGTTTCGCTTCTCTGTGGCAAGCTCATTAAAAAATGAAACAAAAGCTACGAGCATAGTTTTTTTGTAACACCTTGTTTCCCCCAATCTGTAAAAATAACTATACTGGCCAAGAACTATGGAAAACTCAAAGATGTGAATGTGTGATTTGAATGGACCTTAGTAAAAAGGTCCATGAATGTAAATAATGTTATGAATATATATATATAGCTGCTGAGAGGGGGATGTGCTGAAAAAGAGACCACGATGGCTGAAGAAAGGTGGTGGAAGGCACTTGGAATGGTGACATTAACTTCCACCGAACCAAACCGTATTTGGTCTTCAATGGCCTAGAGAACCAAGAGTGGCTCATTGGCCCCGAAATGAATTACTCACCGGGATGGTAGGTGAAGAGGCTCCTCATGAGTTAATGAGGGATGGGGGTGAACCACCCATCCATGGAGGCCTCAGACCTAACCACCACGGGGGAATCCATGCCACACGCAACCTCGCCGGAAAATAAAAGGCAGATAAAAGGTGTGGGGGGGGGACGCGAGGGAGAGATCGCAGGAGGAGATCGAAAGAAATCAGGAACAAAATACAGAGTGAGTGATAGCAGAGAAGAAGGAGAGTAACCTTCGTTCTCGGTCACTGAAGAACAGAGACAGAGAGTCTCAAGCATCGTGGTCTAGCTCAAGGGTGGCTAGTGGTAAATCCATTCCGAGTTGATGAGCCTATGGTTGGGCGGAAACGAGCACCCCTCTCAGCAGTTGCATCACCTGGTGTTTTCTGATAAGTGTTTATATCTTGTGTCTTGCATTGAATATTTTGGAATATATGCTCATGGTTTGAACACTTATGAATAATTTCTGTGTAGAAATGTCTACATGGTGTTGTGATCGGAAATGGTGGTTGCATGCTTATGTTAGAACGACCACATTCGGTTTATATATATGTGTGTGTGTGTGTGTGTGTGTGTATGTGTGTGTGTGTGTGTGTGTGTGTGTGTGTGTGTGTATGTGTGTGTGTGTGTGTGTGTGTATTTGAACAAAGTCAGCTTTCAAGTCTGCTCTCGAGAGATTTGTTCCCCTTAATTACCTCTCATGCTACACTAGATAGGTTCCCATAGGGATACCCTTTTGGGGATCGTTCCCTTACATTATACAGCCGGGGTAAGTTCCCCTAAAGGACTACCACCATGGTAAAACCTTGAATTGCTTATTATCTATCACAGACATTAACATCTCAGGGATTTGAGAAAACCTCTTAGTCTGGTCATAAAACCCAATGGAAATCTGCCCAGGAACCCGATGAAGGACTTTAAGACTTAAGTTTGAAAACCCTGCACAAGAGAGAGTGGGTCTCTTAGAGCTCGGTATTTCGGCGTTTTGATACCCGGGACACATAAGGGTAAGTTCCCCGGTACTCACCAGCCCCGAGATCCCGATTAGAGAAACCCCAAAATGAACATAGCATGATTCGTTGCGATGTTTCGAAGGTTCGATACCCTTCCTCCTGCTAAATGCATGAATGAGATCCTTTCGGAGGATCTGAAGCCCGTTACGATCATAAAACTGAATGAAGGAACACAGGTGATAATGCCTTGACCCCTTTTTAACCTCCGCAAGTAACGAATAAATCAGGACCATCAATCCCAAGACCCATGGTAGTACCTAGACCGTCTAGCTGTAGAGTACATGTGGCAGTTGGTAATCGTTTCTACTTTTCGGCACCCAGGAGATCATAAGGTAAGAACCCTTGTCCTCACGACTCCCGAAATCCCGACTTTGGAAATCCCAAAAAAGATGCATAGGTTAAGAGTTGTTACTTCGAAGTTTCAGCTCCTGGAAGATCTAGGCGTGAGGCCTCTCGTTTGCGCACATTGAGAAACTTCGATTCGCGAAACCCCAAATTGGTCAAGTGTATGAAGAGCAGGTGTATCATCTTTTCAGCATTTGGGTAGTCGAGGAGTGTAAATCTTTGACCTCTTGTATAGAGAGGTTCCGATATATGAAACCCCGACTCGCGGGATCCCGAATTGGCATAGTATGACTTGGTTCATCATTTCGATGTTTCGGTACCCGGAAGACCCAAGGGTAAGTTTCCCTTATACTCGCAAGTACCGAGATCCCAACTTGCGACATCCTGAAAAGCTAGGTTGCAGAGAAGTTATCATACTTCGGTGTTTCGGCACCCGGGGTACCCAAGTGTGGGCCCCATGTATTCGTCAATCTTGAAATCTCAATTAGCGAAATCTCGATGGAGGCAACCCTGAAAATAGTGGAGCGGGTTTAGAGTTTTGATGACTCGGAGTTTTCAGCCTCCGAAAAACCTAGGAGCAAGACCTCTTGTTCTCACATGATGCAAAATCCTGAAAGGATAAATGTCGAAATGGCTTAGCACGAATAATATTGGGTGTTTTGGTAGTTCGGTACCCGAGATACCTATTGGAAATTTCTCTTGTACTCGCCAGTCCCAAAAGCCCAAAGTGAGAAACCCCAAAATAATAATAGTGTGGACGAGATGTGGTGTTTCGGTGTTTCGGCACCCGGGATACCCAACGGTAAGTTCTCCTGTCATCGCATATCCAGAAAACCCAGTGTGTGAATTCCTGAAATAGGCTGAGCAATATATATATGCATATATACATACATGTATGCAGGCTTCAGAGTTTCATCTCCAGGGAAACCTAGGTGCGAGATACCCCTAACATCGCATATCCCGAAATCCCGATATGCGAAACCCCGAAGGGTAGAACACCCAAAACTTGTTCCGACTTGTTGTTAACCTTGTTAAGCGGTTAGACCCATTTCGGGTTTCGGCCCTTCGAAAGACAAGAGAGAAAGGGAAACATATGTATCGCATTTCTCGAATCATGAAAGCCGACGAGCACCTCCCCGATAAGGCCTGTGGTCATAGCCATTGATCATATGAGTGTGGTTAAGGGATAGTAGGGTCTGTATCAGGCCCCGTAGAGATTTAGGGAAGTTTGTTCCTCGGAGATCAGAATAAAAAGGCCAAAAAAAATTTGCATTTCCGTAGTGGGTATGTTACAAAGTGGTATCAGAGCATGGTTACAACACTTGGCCTGCTTGGGCTCATGAACGGGTTGCGCAGAGACTCCATTCAGAGTACTATTAAAAGGAGTAACTCCCTATCTTGACCCCCTCAATTAAAAATTCAAAGTTAAGAATGAAAACTCCTATTGTGTGTGCATGAGAAAAATATGAAATATGTACTGGTTATAAATGAATATGAACATTGACTAACAACTAGCGTTTTTCCTTTTGCACACAAGTGAAAGATCAACCGCGGGAAATTATCAACGTATAGAATGGTGACTCACCATGAATTTGGGGAGGGCTCCCACAATAGAGATGAAGAGTATGAAAAAAGGAGGGTAGTAGGGACCCCTCCAGATCTAGCCAAGACTCTAAGGAGCCTCGTGGTTGAATTACAAAGCTGCAAGGCTGACAATGAGAGGATGATGAAAGAACAAGAGAAATAAATGGAAATTAATGCAATTTTACTGCATAGATTATCCGACTTACAAAGACAAATGCAGCATGAACCTGAGACACATAAACATGGTCATATCAGTAGCCACACTGAGAGGAGCACCTCGTAAAAGGTCCATCCCAGAGGTAAAGGACAAGCGGCGAATGATTCCTCTGAGAAGGAAGCTAGTGGTTTGGAGGGCTCTTCTAGCAGCAGAACTAGTTCTTATTCCCGAAGAAGACAAAAGAAGTGAAATCTTTCCAAGGGTCATAAATTTGAAGAATTCAAGAAGGCCAAACCACCCTCCTTCGACGGTGAAACAAAGAAGGGAGAGGAAGCAGAGGCCTAGCTGCTTGGACTAAAGAAGCATTTCAGAGTCCATGACTTCTCAGAAAATTTGAAGGCCCGAGTGACCTCCTTCAACTTGAATGGAAAGGCTTCCATTTGGTGGGAAGACCTTAAGAATGTGAAAGGGGTTCGCGAAGAGGACCTATCTTGGGAGAAATTTGAGAAATACTTCCAGAAGAAGTATTTGTCGGAAAAATATTTCGATGAGAAGACTAAAGAGTTTTATGAACTCAAGCTGGGGAAACTCACCATAGAGGAATATTCCAGCAAATTCCTCGAGTAACTAAGGTATGTACCCTACATAAAAGCATAAAAGGAAAATGTGCAATGATTCATCAGTGGACTACCTAAGGACTATCAGAACAGGATTAAATTTGACGAACCAAAGACCCTAGAAGATAATATCTGAAAGGAAAGATATTGTTATGAACAGCTTGGGCATCAAACAGAACTTCGCGAAGGCTGGAAACTGAAGAATAGTTCGGGATTCCATAAAAAGGGGTTTAAATCCCCAATATTTAAGGACTATAAAAATAACTCAAGGATGAACTTCGCAGCTCGAAGTGTACACTAGCAGAACTTTCCCTCCTTGAGAGGAAATAAACTTTTTGGATATGCCCCAATAAAGACTGATAACCCAAAGAGAGAACCTTTGAAATGTTGGGGTTGCGGAGAAGAACATCTACTTAGAGACTGTCCACACCAAAAACAAAATAGTCATAGAATTTACAACATCCGGGAAGCTACCACCGTCAATGATGTGGCCAAGAGTGTGCCACAAATTTATGCAGCCTTGGACAATAACCAAGCTGACCACCAAGCTTCAGTGGTGGAAATAGAAGGTATGATTTCCAACCATCTAGTGTCTATTTTGATTGACCCTRGTTCAAATTTGAGTTATATAGCCCCTAAGACTRTGGATAAGTGTAAACTACAGCCACATAAACCTACCAAGCCATGGTTGGTATAGTTAGCCACTGGCACCAAAAGAAGGGTAACAGAGGTCATACCAACCTTCCAATTAATGTTGGGTGAATTCTCCACCCAAGCAACCCTTAACATATGACCCTTGGGATCTTATGATATATTGATTGGCATGGACTGGCTAGCCGCCCATAAAGCTAGATTCGACTGTTACCATAAAACCTTAGAATGTGTAAGTAAAGAAGGGGAAAGGATAACCCTTCAAGGGATCCAAAAACCTGTCTTGGTGAGACAAATATCAGCTCTGCAAATGAGAAAGTATTGCCGAAAAGGATGTCCCCTATATGCAATACAAGTGTTGAAAACTATTGAAGATGACAAACCAAGCCTTGAAGACCACCCTACCCTGAGAGAATACAGAGATCTATTTTCGGAAGAGGTATCGGGTGTACCTCCAAGAAGATACATAGACTTCTCGATAGAACTTGCACCGGGAGCGGTGCCAGTGTCTAGGAAACCCTACCAGATGAGCACACCCGAGTTAGTTGAACTCAAATTGCAATTAAGAGAAATGATGGATAAAGGATATATCTAGCCCAGCATGTCTCCATGGGGAGAACCAGTCCTATTTGTGAAAAAGAAGGATGGTACCCTTAGATTGTGTATATATTATAGACAACTCAATAAGGTAACTGTTATCACTCCAAGAAACTCCCTTAGGTTGTAAATCAGGGATGCTTGGTAACTTAAAGTAACATGGTTTTAGGTATTTTTATATTTGGATCAGTGAGATAGCCAAATTATAACTTAGCACTCAGACATTAAATGGATAATCAAATAAACTAGTGCTCTCATAAAACAATTATCAAATGGTAATCCGGAGCGGATGAGAAGACAAAGCTTATAAACCAAATACAATGTGTAGGGTTTAATAAACTATGTTAAGCAATCTTAAGTAAGTTGTGAGCTTAATGATGAAATGACAGCCACACTACAGCTGAAACAACTTAAGTAAAACACAGAAGGACAGGTGAAAAAATCTGATATTGAAGAAGAGAGAAACCTATGATTCGTATTATCATCAAAGTCTGATTACATCAATAGCATAACAGGTATCTAGAATTGACCCCCCTTCCAATCATATTGAGTCTGAGTATTTATATCATTACATTTCAGTTCTCAGATCCTAGAATAATGGATCTGATATCTTCAAAACATAAAGTAAATCTAATTACAATAAACTAGGGAGAGATCCACAAAACAAGACTAATCTTTATTTGATGATCTTCCAATAGGTAACAACTGATGAAGTGTAGTTGTAGCCTTCCAAGGCTCCCCAGATTCGATCTCCTGAAGATAATTTCGAATTTGGTAAAAAAATTCAAATCCCTAAAATCTTGCTTTTGAAAAAGGATGACACTTGTACATCTCTTCTTATCTTTATTTTCCAAAAGTGGATGATTGGATAGATTTGATAATTTATTAATAACGTCTTAGAAGAGGTTCCAATTCGTTCTCATGCAAAAATATTCGATCTGGGAAAAAACCATAAGATTCTGGCCGTAACAGAGCTTTCACCATCTTATTTACCGACAAATCCGCTCCTAAGCTGGTGAAAGGTGGAGCTTTCACCAGCTAACTAGCAAAATTTTCTGCGAATTAGCTGGTGAAAAGAGAAGATTTTTCAAAATCAAATTTCTCGGTCATAGAAAATCCGTTTTTCATGCTTGAATAGTCGATCGACATCTAGAAATACTAATATTTCCAATGGTGTTTTCAAATATTCATTTGGATCTTGGGAAAGGATTGAAAAGTTCCCTGCAATATTAGGCATCATTCTTTCAAAAATGGCAGTGTATTTTTTATCGCTAACATCTGGCTCCAACTGGGATGGAGACCTCCCTACGAGGTCTCCAAGAACTTGGTAGACCTTGTGCCTTTAGTATTGGGCATGGATTCATTCAGCCTTTACAATTTATCATCTGGTATGTTGATCCGTAAAAACTTGAAGCTTTTGCTTGAAGCATCATCCAGTTTGAAGATACTCACTACCCTGTCTGCACAAGTTGTTGCCAAACTTCTGTCATCTAATGTGAAACAAAACCATGTGACTGCATCACCGTGTCCCTTCAGTGTATTCAGATCTAGAGGGTGGTGACTTCACCCCTTGTCAGTAGCAGAAACATGAGACTCAGAGTGAGAATGAAATGTGTTCTTAGCGTGGGTTGAAAGCTTGGAAGATCTCTCATTATTGGTGATCTCTGGAGGCAATTAAGCCACCGCCATTTGAATTTTCTTCTCAGATAGAAAGCGAAGAACAATATTATTGATAACCTACCAATAAGAACCAAAAGTAAAATGTCCATCGACGGAGATGCTAGTATTTCCATTGAAGAAGAAGCCATTGCCAATAAGATTAATGCTCGTGCCAAATGATCTCTGGAAACCTTCAGAGTTATTCAGTTTCCAGGTAGCGAATATGGTGATCTGGTTATTTTTGAACTCCACGACCGTGTTCTCCACCGTGAAATCGATCTTTGAGGGATCCAAAGGAGCACCCTTGTTGGCATCTGTGACATTGTACGTCTGGACGAGGACTATGCGATTGGATCGCTTAAACACGATCAAGGATCGAGTCCCGCCTATCATGGCTGCATCCGGGTTGACTTCCCAGACCACCCAGCTTCCCGAGGCATCTGTCTGGGCCGTTTTTTTCTCAAATATTAAACATGATTTTGATTGCATTTCCCCCACCAGCACTAGTCTCAAAAGCTTCTTCCACTTCCTTCTGAGAGAAACCAAACCGATGGGTGATCAAAGGTTTGACATCCACTTTTCCATTGCTTAAATATTCCAGGCTCTAAAGCTACGCGGTCACCAGGAACCAGATGTTTCACTTCACTACCAACCTCCTCAATTATTCTAGCAGACTCATGACCAATCACCATGGAATCTTTTACAATAAATCCTACACATCGTAGTGTCCTCAAATAGTGGACGTCACTGCCACAGATACCCACAACCTTCATTCTCTCCTTCGCATCATGAGGGCCAACAGGTGAAAGTTTAAAGGGTTGGATGTGAAGAGTGTTTATTCCAGTGAGCCATGTAGCCATATCGTCACTTTATCCATATCAGTGCAGGTACAACCTTTGCACTTTCAACACATGCACAAATATCTTCACTGTGATTACAGAGGTTCCTAATAATAATTGCAGAGTCCTCCAAAAACTGGAATTAATTTTCCATTTGTTTCTCATTAGACAGTTGCATGCACATTCTCTGCCTTGCAATGATGACTCAGCCAAACATGGTGAAGATCCGATCCATTTTATGCTCCCACCAATTACTTTGATGATGATACGCCAGGTGTCTTCCATATGCCTTAAACTTTTCCATGACCGTTGTATAAAAACTTTGTTTTAGCCCTTTCACCGGCTTATTTGCTCGTGAAGATTCCTGTTAGTTGTTGAAAGTAAACACTTTCACCGGATTATTTTTTTGAGAAGATATCTGTATCCATTTAAAACAGACTCTTTCACCGGCTTAGTGACTGCTTAGAATAGAAAGGTTAGTCCGTGAAAGCATTTTTTACAATTTTTTGAAATAAAACTTTAACACCAAGGTTTCATTTATTTACAAGATACGAAACCT
This sequence comes from Picea engelmannii, assembly GCA_009831015.1. Taxonomy (NCBI): domain Eukaryota; kingdom Viridiplantae; phylum Streptophyta; class Pinopsida; order Pinales; family Pinaceae; genus Picea; species Picea engelmannii. Next base: position 85,802 of record ML836916.1, on the reverse strand, counting down.
TATAAAGTAAACCTAAAAATTACAAATTTCTATATGCCTTTGAGAAATTTTCTATCTTCTATGAAATAGCTTAAAATAAATGCCTATTCAATTTCAGGTGTTAATATCTGGCCTTTAAACTGAAAAACACTACAACCTGCTCAAAAATCATTCACACTTTTGTATTGTGTCTGGTCCATTGGGCTATGGAATCTTCTGGCATGTGCCATTGTTCCTCTACAAACTTGAAAGCTGCCTATACAACTAATCTCTATACACCTTCAAACATGCCTTTATTAACACAAGCTCACTGATATTTCTGCTGCAAATTGGAAGAAAGAAATGCTCGGGAAGCGAGCTTATTTCCTACCCTACTCTAGTTTAACTAGCTTTGCCATTTGTTAAGTGAATGTTGATTTCCATAGCAACCATCCATGAAATTTGAATACTGAAGAAATATCATCTTTATCGTCGATCAGCAAATGATGTTTGACATGAATCGACAGTAATAAGAAGTCTTTCAGGAAACCATACTTACCCGAAAACACTGGCAAGCTAAGGAAATATGAAATCTTCAAGTTCTTTGAAAAATATAGGTCCATGAAAACTGCTACTGGATCCTTAAAGGGAAAATAAGTAACATGTTTCTCCTCGGAAAACAGTTGCACATCTATGGAAGCCTCCTGCTCAATCATGGTTGTTCCTTTGCTGGAAAACTGATCACCTTCTTGTTCCCTTGATCTCAGATTTTGATCATCAATCATCACAACTTCCTCTTTAGAAAAGTTCTCAGAAGATGATGATAAGACAGTATTAAAATCATATGAACAAGGATCAGTTAAAAACATATAATTGCATATGCAATCATCATTCATCATAGGGTCTTCCTGATTTACAAACTGATCATAAGCTTCACATGCATACCTGCCTCTGGAATACTCAGCGAACACTGAAAATTTTGACCCTGAAACTGAATTGAACTTATATGTTTGTTGTTGTCCCAAATCTGCTCCAACCTCATTACTCTCCTGCTTAAAATTTGAAGTATATTGATATTTTTCTTGCTCATGCACTTGCAAATTTTCAAAGAAATCTTGATCTCGGATCCTTCGGGAAACATGAATGTTTTCCTCGACTTCTTGAGCATCTTCAAACAATTGGGTCAAGGATGAAGACTCCCATTCTAGAAGAAGAAGGACAAGATCTGAATGAAGACCCATGACATAATATGCCATGGAAACTGTCTCTGTAGGCCTGACCTCCAAAGTCATGTCATGATAAACACGGTAGAACCTTCTTTTGAAAATAGGTAAGGCTTCATCCTGCTCTCGTTTCAAAGCATAGAAATCAGCAACGTATGAATCTAAAGATTTGTACTTTCCCCAATACTTCAAGAAAGAATTAGAGAACTCGGTCCAAGAGCCAATTGAATTATCTCTCAGACTTTTAAATCATGCATCAGCATCTTTGATCAGAGACTTTGAGGAAAATCTCATGATCACATCTTCATGAGCAAGCTGAAAGCGATCAACAAAATCCAAAAAGGATTCCACGTGTCTTTCAACTGAAGCTTGATTCTCTCCAGAAAACCAAGG
>ML836916.1:68732-84128 GCA_009831015.1 Picea engelmannii | reverse complement strand
CAGGATACTATAGGAGATTTATAAAAGGATTCTCCAAGATTGGTTGTCCAATCACTGCCCTCCAGAAGAAGGGGACAAAATTCACATGGACACCAAAATGTGAAGAAAGATTTCATACCCTGAAACACCTACGGACCCATGCACCCATGTTGAAGATCATCCATCCCGAAGTCGACTTCCTCGTGTGCACAGATGCCTGTAAGGAAGGGATTGGAGGAGTCCTTATGCAAGGAGGAAGTGTGGTCTGCTACGAGTCCCGAAAATTGAATGAGCACAAATTCAACTATGTGACCCATGATCTAGAGACGGCTGCCATAGTGCATGCCTTGAAAATGTGGAGGCATTACCTGCTGGGAAGAAAATTTGTACTTATGACAGATCACTGTGGGTTGCGATATCTGTTTGACCAACCAAAGTTCAATGCCAGACAAGCTAGGTGGATGGCCCTCCTTAGCGAGTTTGATTTCGAAATAAAACACATTAAAGGAAAAGAAAATAGGGTGGTGGATGCCCTTAGCAGAAGCATGAAAACAATTCACATGGCCACGGTGAGAACTTGTGAGATGAATGTCAAAGAAAGAGACAGAAATGCACAAGAGACACACACATTCTTCCAGACCGTGACCTCATACCTGCAGCAAGAACCCACAGAGATAAAGTATGGAGCCTACCAGATGATGGAAGGAGGTTTGCTCACTTACTGAAGCAGATTGTATGTCCCAGATTGTGACGACTTGAAGAGGTTCATACTGGATGAACTACATAAAAGACCCTATTCTAGTCATCCAGGATACCAGAAAATGATCACGACCACTAGGCAACAATTCTATTGGCATGGATTGAAGAAATACATAGTTGAGTACCTAGCCAAATGCATAGAATGCCCACAGGTAAAAGCAAAACATCGACACCCGATAGGATTAGTACAACCTCTACCAATCCCGAAATGGAAATGGGAAACCATCTCCATGGATTTCATCACCAGATTACCAACCTCGACCAAACAGAATGATTCCATCATGGTAGTGGTGGATAAATTGAGCAAGTCTTCTCACTTTATCCCTGTCAAGTCAACCTACAAGGCAATAGACATCGCTCAGGTATTCATGAAGGAGATATTCAGACTACATGGTATGCCAAAAGAGATCGTGTCTGACAGAGACACGAAATTTACTTCCAACTTTTGGAAGTCACTGATGGCTGGTTTAGAGACCAAGTGGTTGTTTAGCACTGCCTATCACCCTCAAACTGATGGACAGACAGAAAGAGTTAACCAAATACTAGAAGACATGTTAAGAATGCATGTAATGCATCAACCCAAGAAGTGGGAAGACTACCTGCCACTTGTGGAATTCACTTACAACAACGGCTACCAAGAATCCTTAAGGATGGGTCCATTTGAAGTCCTTTATGGTAGACCATGCAACACTCCTGTTAGTTGGAGTAATCCCATAAACAGTATTTTTTTTGGACCTGACATGTTGAAAGAAATGGAACATCAAGTGAATCAGATAAAATAAAACCTTAAGGTCACTCAGAATCGACAGAAAAGTTACGCCGACCAAAAGAGAACTCCAAGAGAGTTCAAGATGGGAGACCATGTATATCTCAGAGTTAGGCCCAGGAAGAGTTCCCTGAAAATGGGAGCTTGTGCGAAGTTGGCACTGCGGTACTGTGGACCCTTTGAGGTTCTGGATAGAGTGGGAACCGTAGCCTACAGGCTAGAACTTCCTCCCACAGTAAAAGCAGATAATGTTTTCCATGTTTCATTATTGAAGAAATAGGTACATGATTCTAATCATATAATTGATTGGTTTGTGATCTAGGTGTATTCGGAGGTAGAATTTCTACCAGAACCTCAATGCATACTAGAAAGAAAGGAAACCCCACTCCGGAACTGAACCATTGCACAGGTCAATGTGTAGTGGAGACATTTTGGCCTAGATGAGGCTACATGGGAAATGGAGGATGCCATGAAATAGGCATATCCAATTTTGTTTACATCTGTACATACATGTCATGATGATAGATTGAACATTGAGGACGATGTTCCTTTAAGGGGGAGGGAATTGTAACACCCTATTTCCCCCAGTTTGTAAAAATAACTATACTGGCCAAGAACTATGGCAAACTCAAAGATGTGAATGTGTGATTTGAATGGACCTTAGTAAAAAGGTCCATGAATGTAAATAATGTTATGAATATATATATATATAGTTGTTGAGAGGGGGATGTGCTGAAAAAGAGACCATGATGGCTGAAGAAAGGTAGTGGAAGGCACCTGGAATGGTGGCGTTAACTTCCATTGAACCAAATCGTATTTGGTCTTCACTGGCTCGGAGAACCAAGAGCGGCTCGCTGACCTCGAAATGAATTACTCACTAGGATGGTAGGTGAAGAGGCTCCTCATGAGTTAATGAAGGATGGGGGTGAATCACCCATCCATGGAGGCCTCAGACCTGATGAACGTGGGGGAATTTGTGCCACACACAACCTCGCCGAGAAAGAAAAGGCAGGTAAAAGGTGTGGGGGGGGATGCGAGGGAGAGATCATAGGAGGAGATCGGAATAACTCTGGAACAAAATACAGAGTGAGTGATAGAAGAGAAGAAGGAGAGTAACCTTCATTCTTGGTCACTGAAGAACAGAGACAGAGAGTCTCAAGCATCGTGCTCTAGCAGGGGTGTCTAGTGGTAAATCCATTCAGAGTCGTTGAGCCTACGGTTGGGTGGAAACGAGCACCCCTCTCAGTAGTTGCATCACCTGGTGTTTTCTGATAAGTGTTTGTATCTTGTGTCTTGCATTGAATATTTTGGATTATATGCTCATGGTTTGAACACTTATTTATGATTTCTGTGTAGAAATGTTTGCATGGTGTTGTGATCGGAAATGGTGGTTGCATGCTTATGTTAGAATGACCACATTAGGTTTATATATATATGTATGTATGTATTTGAAAGAATTCAGCTTTCAAGTCTGGTCTCGAGAGATTTGTTCCCCTTAATTACCTCTCATGTTGCCCTGGATAGATTCCCCACGGGGATACCCTTTTTGGGATCATTCCCTTACATTCTAGAGACGGGGTAAGTTCCCCGAAAGGAATACCGCCATGGTAAAACCCTGAAATTCTTATTATCTATCACAGACGTTAACAGCTCGGGGATTTGAGAAAACCTCTCAGTCTGGTCATAAAACCCGGTGGAAATCTACCCAGGAACCCTATGAAGGACTTTAAGACTTAAGTTTGAAAACCTTGCATGAGAGAGAGTGGGTCTCTTAGAGCTCGATATTTCAACGTTTCAGTACCCGGGACACATAAGGGTAAGTTCACTGGTACGCACCAGCCCCGAGATCCCGATTGGCGAAACCCAGAAATGAACATAACATGATTCATTGTGATGTTTCGGAGGTTTGATACCCTTTCTCTTGCTAAATGCACGAATGAGATCCTTTCGGAGGATCTGAAGCCAGTTACGACCGTAAAACTAAATGAAGGAACATAAGCGATAATGCCTCGACCCATTTTTAACCTTCGCAAATAACGAAGAAATCGGGACCATCGATCCCAAGACCCATGGTAGTACCTGGACCATCCAACTGTAGAGTACATGTGGCAGCCGGTAATCGTTTCGGCTTTTCAGCACCTGGGAGATCATAGGGTAAGAACCCTTGTCCTCATGACTCCCGAAATCCCAATTTGGGAAATCCTGAAATAGATTCTAGGTTAAGAGTTGTTACTTCAGAGTTTCGTCTCCCGGAAGATCTAGGTGTGAGGCCTCACGTTTGTGCACATCGCAAAACTCTGATTCGTGAAACCCCGAATTGGCCAAGTGTATGAAGAGCGGGTGTATTGGCTTTTCGACATTCGGGTAGTCGAGGAGTGTGAATCTTCAACCTCTTGTATAGCGAGGTTCCGATATACGAAACCCTGACTCGCGGGATCTCGAATTGGCATAGTATGACTTGGTTTAGCATTTCGACGTTTCGGTACCCAGAAGACCCAAGGGTAAGTTTCCCTTATACTCGCAAGTACCGAGATCCCAACTTGCGACATCCCGAAAAGCTAGGGTGCGGAGAAGTTATCATACTTCGATGTTTCAGCACCTGGGGTACCCAAGTGTGGGCCCCATGTATTCGCCAATCTCGAAATCTTGATTAGCGAAATCCTGATGGAGGAAACCCCAAAAATAGTGGAGCAGGTTTAGAGTTTTGATGACTCGGAGTTTTCGGCCTCCGGGAAACCTAGGAGCAAGACCTCTTGTTCACATGATGTGAAATCCTAAAAGGAGAAACACTAAAATGGCTTAGCACGAATAATATTGGGTGTTTCGATAGTTCGGTACCCAAGATACCTATTGGCAATTTCTCTTGTACTCACTAGTCCCAAAAGCCTGAAGTGCGAAACCCTGAAATAATAATAGTACAGATGAGATGTGGTGTTTCGGTGTTTCGGCACCCAGGATACCCAACGATAAGTTCTCTTGTCGTCGCATATCCCGAAAACTCGGTGTGCGAATTCCCAAAATAGGTTGAGCAATATATATATGCATATATACATACATGTATGCAGGCTTCGGAGTTTCATCTCCCTGGAAACCCAGGTGCGAGATCCCCCTGACATCGCGTATCCTGAAATCTCGATATGCGAAACCCCAAAGGGTAGAACACCCAAAACTTGTTCCGGCTTGTTGTTAACCTTCTTAAGCGGTTAGACCCGTTTCAGGTTTCGGCCCTTCGAAAGACAAGAGAGAAAGGGAAACATATGTATCGTGATTTCTCGAATCGTGAAAGTCGACGAGAACCTCCCCGATAAGGCCTGTGGTCATAGTCGTCGATCATATGAGTGTGGTTAAGGGATAGTAGGGTGTGTATTAGGCCCTGTAGGGATTTGGGGAAGTTTTTTCCTCGGAGATCAGAAGAAAAAGGCCAAAAAAAATTTGCATTTCCGTAGTGGGTATGTTACATTTTCTTCTCTGTGGAAAGCTTGTTAAAAAATGAAACAAAGTTCATGAGCATAGTTTTCCTCTCTGTAACAAGCTCGTTAAAAAATGGAATAGAAATCTGGGGATTGAACCCGGAGCCTTGAGCATAGTTCTTTTCCTGTGTCAAGCTAGTTAAAAAATGAAATAGTCACCTCTCCTGTCAGGTCGAGTCTTTCGCTAGATCTCATAGATGTCGAGTTGAGTATTTCATTAGGTCTCATATTTGAACCTTCATTTCATCCACCTGTATCCTTTTTCTCCATCTAATACAAAAATCGGTGACAAACGTAAAGTCGGTGAATGATTTGAAGCTTGGGGGGGCATGTCTCCAGCCTTTGATTATCATTATGGAGTTAAGACACTAGTTTTTCAAGATGGGGGCAGAGTACCAACCATCCATGGGTATCCCAACCTTTGGAAATGACGTTGGGAATTTACAATCATAAGTTTAATTTTGTTTCAATCTTGTGTAAAAATGAAACCAATACTGAGCTTAGTCTTTGTTCGTTCTCGTTCTCGCAAATACATGAGAATGTAATCGAGCATACTTTTATTACTTTTTCATAATCGTAAAGGTTATATGAAAAAGGAACCCCATGGAGTCTCCTTTAAGCTCTCTTCAAACTCTCTAAACATGAAAAGATGGTCGAGTGATCTTGCTTCCTTTCACACTTGTTAAAAGGTTTGAAAGGGTGTCTTTCGAGTGGTAGCTTATTTCTTTTTCGGCCTCGCGAGACTAAAATTATGAAAAAGGCCAACCCTGGAGTCACCTTTAAGTTCTTTTCAGACTCTCTAAACATGAAAAACCACCAAGTTTTCCTTCTTTGGACTAGTTAAAATCACACATTGAAGGGCCCATATGGGAACGAACCCTTATTTCTTCCAGTTCGTTAAACAAAGGAAGATGGACTTACCGAAGGTGAGTTATATCAATCATGTCTTACCCTCCTCAAGCTCGTTAAATTAAAAATAGGTACTCATCTATTTGGGTGGGGGGGAAATTGAAGGAAGTGGATCAAGTTTTTGAGAATCCTTTATGGCAGCTTTTGTCACCCTTGAACATGGCACATGTTTGCATCTCGTCTTACAATTGGGTTATCTTCTTGTCTTTGAGTCATACCAATTCTATGTGTCACCATACTTTTTTGTCCAATCAAAGAGTGCTCTTATTGTCATCACATTACATTTTGGTACTCGTTGAGTCAATGTTGCCAAGTCAGTTTTCGTGCCTCGTCATGTTCAAGGGAAGTTTCACTTCAAACCATCCATCTGCAGTATTTCCAATTTCCATTTCATGTGTCAGTCCATACTCATTTGACTGACCATCTTACATCACTTTCCTATGTCAATTTCATGTCGATGATGGCGGTTACATCAAGGCCCTCCTTCAACGAGTCTCTTCCTGTCGACTTCAACACATCATCCGAGAAATAGACTTAGAAACCAATTAGTACCTTGGGACCTGCATGCCTCAATGGCGGGCCTCCTCACTTCTGACAGTGGGTTTACATCATTGACCTTTGATCAGATGATTCCACGAATTTTCAACCTCGTCTCATTTATTCACATTCATTGGAATGTACTAGGGTGCCTTGGGAGTCATTGACATCATTGGTGATTTCCCTCGCACTTGTTAATGGCTTACCCCAATGACCGGTAATCAAGTGGTTTCTTCCATGTTCGACATCAAAACATCTATTCACATGGCTATATTCGTACAACATCGGGATTAGGACGAAGACCCTGGGTTGATCTTTCACTCTATTAACTACTTTTCCCAGGCTGCAAAGGAGATCATTTGAGAATGTTGATATAGATTGTCACATAGATCCACATTGTATTGGTTTGTGGCCATGTTTTATCATCTCGTAGCTCCACTGTGTATTTTTCATGGCTACGATCAGTTCATGTCATGGAGGTATGGATCCACATTGTATCTTTGGTGGCCATATCCCTAGTCAATATTTTTCATGGATCCGTAGTGTATTGGTCGGTGACCATGCTTTGAGTCATATTGTATTATGAGCATAGGTATGCCTGTCTCAGAAATGGAACATTTATTAATATTGTGTGATCGTTGTTTGTAGCTTCTTCCGAGTTCTCCAACTCCACACCCTTGAATTAAAGATTTGTAAAGTGTTTGGGCCATCATTCTCTCTTCTGGCCTCACACTTTAGGGTGCATTCTGTTACACATGAAATTTTCACACCTAGGTACCTCTCCCTAAGTGTCGTAAAGTGTCATATAAGTGTTTCATACACCTCGACACCATGGAATAACCTATGTCACAATCCCTAGTCAATGTGGAGAAGGGATATATTACATGAAGGCCAAAATATCAAGTGCACGTGAATTATTATTAATATTCATGAAAAAGAAAGTAATTAAGTGTGAGAATCCACCTCACATTTGGTTTCATATTTTTTAGGGAAGGTCGAGGATCTCATGGATGGTTGAAACATTTCCTCCTTAAAATCCTTGAGAGATATTTCCTCCCTAAAATCCTTAAGAAATATTTTCTCCCTAAATATCTTAGAGATCCCTTTTTTAGTGGATCTGATGAGAGATCATGTCCATGGTGGTTAAGCCTCTAAATCATATATAATGAGGGGTTTCCATGGAAGAGGGAGGCATGGAGAAGTTTAGAGATACCAAACTTATGATCTCATAAGGAAGGAAGCAAATTGGAGGTATCAAACTTATGGTCTTGGTAGCTTTGTGTAAGGGATGGACGAGGAAGACTTGGAGAGGTTGTTGCGACTTCATAAATGGTTTGTAAGTATCTCTTTTAAGTTATCATTAATATATGTGCTTAGCCTATTTCCTTCAGGTTTGTGTACATTTTCATGGAGTTGTCTCTTTGGATAAATTTAGAATTAAACTAATCATGGTAGAATAGGAAGTATTATTTGTCTTCGTTGTTTATTGGATTCTAGGACTCGTTGAAGGACTTGGAGATCAAGCTCAACTTGGATTGAGCGAGGAAAAACTTCATAAAAAGGTACTCATACTTTCTTCCTCTTCTCTATTGAATAGATTAGATATGTTTAAAGTAAAGTCAGTGTTCAAAGTTAGCACTTTTCTGTCTTTGTCATAAGGGTCTAAGATCCAAGAGAGAATTCACCTATCCGCGGGGGAATTTTCCTACAACAATTCTCCACTAAGTCATCATCCAGTAGGGAGCCATAGGTGTTTGGACACTCCTTTCTCAAATGATTGGTCCTCCTGTAGAGAGAGTAATGGAATGGAATACCCAAATAGTCCAAACATTGCACAAACAAGAGACCCCACCTAATCCAGACTATTTTCGGCACAAAATGAGATCGGAGATATAATAAAGAAATGCACAGAGATATCGCAGATATTCAATAATATAATAGAAATGTATCGGAGACGCAACAATAAACACAGATATATAGTAATACATGATTTCTATTAATGAAAGAAATGTACAGAGATTGTAAAAATACAGAGTGGAAGACAAGCTAGAATGGTGGTAGCTTATCTCTCAGAAGAGATGTGACGGCTACTCGCATTCCCAAGAAGATGATTACAATGAGGCTCTGAAGGCCCTTTTACAATAAGCAGGAATTCCAAAAACCCTAGACATCCAAAAACCTAACCCTGGGAGATGAAGCGCCAAAAGTCATGTGGGCCCCGTTTGGGTAAGTGAGTACATCAACTTCCCAGGGTCGTAACTTTTGCATACAATCTCTGTTTTAGGCGTGTGATAGCTCGTTGGAAAGGTATCATCGAGGAGATTAATTTTGGGGGATCAATAATTTATTTGACTATCAATAAGAACCTTGATCTTGAAAAACCTTCATTTGGGCCCTCAAAATGGCCCCGGAAGTTAAAACCTGCTAAAAATAGTAAATTGCCAAAATTGCCAGAAAGTCATTTTGAGCCATTTGGAAAAGGTGGGTGGCCACCGATATTCACCTGGATCAATCCTCCCTCCTTAGGAAATAATGGTCTCCATTGCGTTGAGTTCCCCGGAGGAGAGGGAAAAGCATTTGTTGAATCTGCATCTTGGTGAGTTGCTTGTCTTGTTGGAGACGTCGCGCTACTCAGTTTGTGGAAATCTATCATGAAACTGTTGCGGTTGAGGTTGCTCAACAAGTCAAGATACATGAGAGGATGATGTGAAGAAGGAATCTTTTCACTTTGTTGCAGCCTTGTCTACTTTCTTCTATTGGATAGAAGGTGCTTGGGGCAAGGTTGTAGTGGTTGCAGTGTCCTTTTGTTCTCCTTTTAAATAGATTGTGAAGAAGCTAAATTTTGCAGTATGAGATACTACCTTGCGACACTTTTTAGGTGGAACAGTAGTCGAAACTACCTCTGGTATTCTGTAGAGATGACCCCCCAAAGTAACAATGACACTACGGGGTGAAGACTCATAAACATCATGGCGTCTCCACATATATGGTTGGCCCAAGAGAACATCACAGACATCCAGTGGGGCAGCATCACATAATACCTCATCCTTGAAGGGTTGGATGTCGTATGACAATCGACATTTTTGGTTGACACGGAGATCTCGTCCTTGCCGAAGCCACCCAATGTTGTATGGCTGAGGGTGTGGTGTTGTCGACAATCCCAACTGTTTGATGACCTCTATTGAGATGAGGTTCTTTTGGCTTCCGCTATCAACAATAAAATGCAGTGGGGTCCCCATCACCCACATCTGTGAATGAAAAAGGCGCTCCCCCTCTTCAGGATCTGTTGGTTCTTCTGGTTGAATTGTTTTGGTCGCGACCATAGCAGTGGGGTCTGTGTCAATGATCTATCCTTTACCATTATTTTCATAATCAGATTCTGAATCAGGGTTCGGCTCTTTGTCTTTGATCTTGGCCACCAATGATTGTTTTGAGTGACATTCATCGGTGTTGTGCCAGGGGATTTTGTGGAACTCGCCTCATTTTCTGGTGTCCTTCTTTGTCTTCTCGTGACCCTTCTTTTCTTGTGTCTTGGACTGGTTTTCGGGAGACTGCTTGTTAGGGCCATCTTTTCCATACTTTGGTTGTTGCGGATTTGCAGACCCAAATTCCCGTTTGTTCTGGTGCTTAAATTTCTTCTCAATTTTAACAGCATATCGATAAGCAGCACCGAGTGATGAGATGTCCAGAAAATCCATTTCAGTTTGGATGTATCTGTGTAGAGCCCCATGGTATTTTAGAACCAAATGTCGCTCGGAGTCTTTGATACCCAGCTTGGTGCGCAAGGTATGGAAGGTATTGGTGAACTATGGAACTGCTTGGCCCCTCTCTTGCCACAGTGTGGTCCATCTCATGTACTGGTCCTCATAGTTTCCAACAGGATAATATTGTTCTTTTACCGCATCCACAAAAAAATCCCAAGTGGGATCGGCCCCATATATTCCAAACTCCTCTGTGGAAATTTGCTCCCAGTAAGTTTCCCACCAATGTTTGAAATGAGGGAGATATTTAAGGAGTGCAAAGGTGATCTTTTCTTTGTCGTAAAAATTGTGAACAGAGAAATAACCTTCCAGCAGAGTTAACCATTTTTCTAGGGCTTCTACATCTATCTTCCCTTCAAATACAGGAATATCAAAATTAACTTTTATCTTGAAAGGCGAGGTGCCTCCAAAGTGGCCGCTTGAAGAAGATGCGTCTGATGCTATCGGCATGCGTTGAAGGATGTGGGAACAATTCTCCATCATTTCATCCCTCTGTCGCGTGAGAGCTTGCTCAAGCAACAGATTGATAGGATTGTCTGCTCCGTCGTTTTTCTTTTCTTCTGCCATTGAGGGTTTCTTGGGTGTGCGAGAGCGATTGTCTTCAAGAGATACAAGCTCAATACCCAACTTGCTATACTTGGACCTCGTCGGGGACATGCACTGAAAAAAACGATCAAGAGCAGCCTGCTCTGATACCACTGATCCGGATTATTTTCGGCATGAAATGAGATCGGAGATATAATAAATAAATGCATAGAGATATCGCAGATATTCAATAATATAACATAAATGTATCAGAGATGCAACCATAAACACAGATATACAGTAATACACGATTTCTATTAATGAAATAAATGTACAGAGACTGTAAAAATACAGAGTGGAAGACTCGCTAGAATGGTGGCAGCTTATCTCTGAGAAGAGATGTGACGGGTACTCGCATTCACAAGAATATGATTAAAATGAGGCTATGAATGCCTTTTTACAATAAGTAGGAATGCCAAAAACCATAGACATCCAAAAACCTAACCCTGGGAGATGAAGCGCCAAAAGTCATGTGGGCCCCGTTTGGGTAAGTGAGTACATTAACTTCCCGGGGTCGTAACTTTTGCATACGATTTCCGTTTTAGGCGTGTGATAGCTCGTTGGAAAGGTATCATCGAGGAGATTCATTTTTGGGTCTCAATCATGTATTCATATATCATTGAGAACCTCGATCCTGAAAAACCTTCATTTGGGCCCTCAAAATGGCCCTAGAAGTTAAAACCTGCTAAAAATAGTAAATTGCCAAAATTGCCAGAAAGTCGTTTTGAGCCATTTGGAAAAGGTGGGTGGCCACTGATATCCACCTAGATCACCACCATTCAATATCAATAACGTCTGGAAGCCCTTCATGGATATCAACTTCAACTAGCACTTTAGCCATTCTTTTATCCAAAGAAAGCAAGTCTACATCATCTATTTTTAAGAAACGTCCAATGGCATTCCCAATCGGTTCGAGTTCTTTAAAGTTCCACATATGTAATGGGAGGCTTGGGAGGAGCACCCAAATATGCCAAAAACCAAAATATGTTGTTGCTGGATTAAATCTTAGACGTGGCCACCATTAAGTTGCCACCATTGAAATTCCAAAACTTGTTTAGAACCAGTTCTGAATCCTCTAGACACTTGAAAACAAAGCTCGACCAACCTCTAGGCAATGAAAGCACCTCAGGGATATATCCTAGCAAGGGTAACCAATTCTTATGCACCCACTCATCCAGAGAGGTGACACAACACGAACGATATGCCATTCTTCCTACTAAAGCACAAAGCACCAATTTACAAGAATCTTCAAGACCTGTATCCATACCCATAACCAGCTTCTGTTTTGTTCTTTTTGGTTTCCACACCTTCATTGTTCATTTAAATCGACTCCTATGCTTTATCCGGCCACCTCTACCTTCACCGAAATCATTATCAGACTTGGCAACCTTCGTAAAACCCCGCGACAACCCTCCTAACCCCTGCATCTTCTCAGCAAGTCGAGAAACCATAGAAGATCTGGGAAGAGGATCTGTAACTTTTTTCAAAGAAAACTTCTCCAAGGAGTTTACAGGCTAGTGAAAAATACGTGGTTCACAAGGAAGAGTAGAAGGAGAGGCTCCCACAATCAACTCAACATTAAAACGCTCGTCAAGGTGACGAAGTGATTTAATAACTCCATTAGACGCATCCACTGAGGCGAATAACCCTACCCTCTCCCAGTGCTCCTCGTCAGTAGCACTCAATAGTGCGTTGACTTTACTTTCCATTAGGAAGAGCACTTGGAAGCCATAAGAAGCTCCACTATTATAAGAAGTTAAGAGACAGAAACAGAGCAGTCTCTTCAGAGTTATGGCATTTCGGGTTTCAGGAGGAAGGTAATAAGTGACAAGACAAGATCCAGAATCGTAGTCAAAGAGCCTGCTAGTTGGCTTACAGCTCCTCCTCTACACTAAGAACTAAATGAAAAGACTCCATGGATTAAAGAACGTGAACCATGTACAATAAAACTCCATGACCCTTTTCCCTCTCAAACGTCGCCAAATGTAGAACTCGCGAAGACATCCCATCCACCAAATTGTCTTACCCTTCCCGCTCAACTTTCAGCATCAATCTGACTCTGGTTTTATTCTTTCAAGGGCCAATCAAAGGATGTATTCATGCTCCCCATATCCATTGCACCATTGCCATGGAACCTGCAACTATGGTTCCCTTCATACTTTTTGAAATCTTGTTACTTTGACTTACAATTGATTGTTATATTCCCTACTTTGACAAGGACTAATAAAAAATACAAAATACTGATAAAACTTTGCTACACTTTTCAATATCCTTGGACATAACTTTGATTAAGCTCACAACCTCTTTGAGTATCCACAAATGTACTATCCACTCTGAAAAGTCACTAACAAAAATCCCAAAACATACCTACTACTTACACGTAGCCAATTATTACGATGTGCCCATCATATTTACAAATAGTGACCCACTTTCATGAGCCCATAATCCCAATACAAAGCATTCTTACATTGTGATTGTTATAGATGTGGGCCCTCCTTTAGACAATTGTTCTTCATTGACATCATGGCAAATTCATATATAAATATAATAAGATTGCTCGTACATGTTATTTTTATATAAGTTTACCATGGTGGTATGTTTTTTTTTAAATAATGGTGATGAGTTAGTTCATAATTACAGATAGTAGCAAGATGATTGTCTTTGCTACCAATTGATAATTGAATCATGATAAATTTTATTCCAACAAGAAAAAGAAGAAAAAAATCATATTTCTATTAAATTTATTCTAATTATGTATTTGTGTTTTGTAGAAACATAAGCATTAGTGGATGCCTAGCAATCATCTTCATTGCAAATTCACAGTCCCATAACAACTATCAAATAAGATTGAGATTATCAAGATATGATAAACATTATAAATGTTAGATTTAATGTTCTTTTTTATATTGAAACACTATGATGGATTTTTTTTCACATGTTAGGACATTATTGGGAGTACATGTAGCTTCAAATGTATATTTAAGTTAATTTAAATATTGATATTTATTAAAGGTCAAAGTTGGTTTGTATGATTGCAGAGGATACAATATGTAAAAATAATAAAGAGAAGACCAGAGCACGTCTCAATAGAGAAGAATTTAAAAGAAGAAATAATAAGAAATAAATTGGGAAGTGGCAGTCCAATGAGATGGGGAACAATGAAGAAAATTGAGAAAGAGGAGTGATCCAAGGGATCAAATTTTGCTCAAAATTAAAAGTTCTTAGAATCGCTTCAAATCGAATGGGTGCGTAGACCTCGTCGTCACGAGCCCAACGCAACTCGAACGGGTTCAAACGGACATCGGATGAGTGAGATATCGCGTTCTGTTCAAATTGTCAAACAGGCAAAAAAAATTGTTGACTGTATAGTCTGTACAGATGTTGAGTTGGCAGGGTCGTATGACACGTGGCAGATGCTGAGTTGGCAGGGTCGTACAACACGTGTCAGGTGTTTATTGGTAGTCATGTAGATGAATTGGTGTTCGACACATGGAATATTTGTGGCAAACGGATTGGTGACACGTGGCCCAAGCGAGGGCTGCCACGTGTCACCTAGTCAATGGTTAAAATTTGTGGAGTCGGCAAGAGTCGACCCCGTGACCTCCGAGAAGGGGTAGAGCTTTGGGAAGGGCCGCCCAACTGGCACGCCCACCATTAGTTCTTAACATATATATGGTTTCAAATTTATTTGAATTTGCATTGTTTTGGTTTGGGCGCGGTCCGAGCCGGGGCTAAGCCCCGGCCCCCAGTCACATGCGGATTCCATATGACCACCACCGTGCATGCGCGTTTAAATCCCCACGTGCCTGGACACATGGCGCTTAACCATATGACTTGGAGTTTAAACTTAGCCTTTTTTATGCGCGGTCATATGAACCATACGCCCAACGGCTTGGCGGTTAGGGGGATAGGTTCCCTAACCATCCTACAGTTGCGCACGGGTTTCGGTTGTGTGCCCGGTGCTAGGTTTTAGCATGAAAATGAGCACAGAGGCTAGGTTGGACACACAGAGGTGCATTTTGGCGATCCAGAGACAGCAAGTTTGAAGGGGAACTTCTAGGAATCCTATCTTCTTCAATTTTTGGCCAAATCAGGTGCCGAAAAAGCCCAGCTAGGGGTTTTTGGACATTCTGAATCCATTGGAGCCATCTGTTTGGCATTTTCATCATTGTAAAGCACATATTTTATCACTTTGATAAAATAATAGAAAAGATCCATTGGAAGCTGGACCATGAGATGTAGCCCAAGAGAGGGGTGAACTCCTTTATCATTTGTTGTGTTATGTGTTTACTGTTCATTGTATTTTTTTGGTTATTATTGCATCTTGAATGTGTAATTTTCTATGAAATTTGTGTTTGCAAATTGATCCTTTTGCATAAGAACACTTAATAAAAACTTACAAATATTTTCAAGAATACAAGCCTTTATCATTTTTAGATCAAGTTGGTATCAGAGCTTAGGTTTTTGAAGGCTTGATTATTTGCAAGTGTTTTGTTTTTTGATGCTCACAAGGTTGAAACTCACAAGAGGAGAAGGTCAAATTGTAGAGCCAAGTTCTCATCCTTCAAGAAGAAAGATTATATCATCACCTCAAGCTTCAAGGAGGCATTCACCAAGTATGGCTCATGAA
>ML836916.1:46467-62922 GCA_009831015.1 Picea engelmannii | reverse complement strand
AACACTTGTGCTCAAGCATGCAGACAAATATTTTAACACCTGTAACAAGCCTTGTACTAATACATTAACTTGTTGGTATTTCAATTATTCACAGAGATACAATTATCGAAAGAAAACATACATGCAATAGAATTATGGCAAGAAAAATAGTTTCCTTCACTATAGCATTAATCACACATTAACACAACGATTTGCTTTCATCATTAGAGACAAGAAATACAAAAATATTGGAACAACTAACTTATCAATAGATTCAAAACTCTTACTCATTACAGCATCCGTTCATGAAATAAAGTCGGAGGTATTTCCTCCTCAAATCCAATCACACACACCTTTGATGGAAAAAAAAAGAAAAAAAGTTTGTCTCCGGTCCTAAACCGGACTTCTCAATTAAGGTAGTTCGGAAATAGTTCTTTACAATTCCAAAAATGAGGGTCTTTGCAAAAAACCATCGACCCCTTCTAAAAGGTCGATCCTCTTATTTATAATGAATCATTAACTAAAAATAACTATCAAAAGTGCAAGCTAAGTAAAACAAAACATCGCCACATGGCGCTTCCATCTCTCTGTCTTCTAAGATTCATCAAATATTTTCACTGAAGTGGATGACTCTTCTCATAATCTGACCATTTGACGAATAGTTCCTCGCATCTGTTGGGATACGAGAATTTGTGTTGGTCCATCGGGGCTGAAAGGATTATTTTACTTCTACTGCCTGTGCCCGATACTTAACTATTTTGACACTTAACTACTGGAATACTGCTCGAGGCTTGATTGGGTGCTCCATCAACTATTATACTTGACCTGGCACCATGCTCACAACCTTTTCTATCTCTGCAGTCCATGCCGAGTCTTGTTCTGCATGTTGTTTGACATGCTCACAACCTTTTCTATCTCTGCAGTCCATGTCGAGTCTTGTTCTGCATGTTGTTTGACTATGTCATGCTTGTCGACAAAGTCCTCGGGTGAGTCGAATTCTGGGAAGCTGATGTCTTTCATCTCCGGATTAATCTTGTCCCGACTTCTTTTTCAATCGGCCCATTTTTCCCGAATCTCTCGCTGAGGTTCCTGGGCCATTTTCACCCAGTATTCAGCCACTTTCCTTATCCGATCTATGTTCTTGTCCCTCAGTACCCGAATGTTGTGTTCTTTGACATCTCGACCCTTTTGAACCGTGCTGATGTAATCAATTATTTCCACTTCTTGGTGAGCCTTCTCGTACCATCTTTCCACGTCCTTGCAGGTCACTAGTGACATAAGGGTGTATTCTTGGAAGTCGGCTATCCTTGCAGTGAAAAGGTGTCATTCATTCGTGAATTTTTCATAGGCGTCTTGGAACTCACTTCTCAGAAACACTATATCTTGTGTGGAGTCCTGATAGTATTTCTCCAAATGGCGCAGATGCTTCAACTCCTTTAGCGCAATGGCCAACTCATTTTTGTCTCTTCTTTCTCTATCCAAGGTGGCATCTGTGATAGCCATCCCTGCGTCAATAAGTTCAGACGTCTTAGCGTGTTTCATGCTAATCAACTTTTCATCTGTGGTGATGAGAATCAAGCTATTCAACGTAAGCCTCCTCTTCTTAGTGGTTCTCTTCATGATGGTTTTTCTCTTTTGGTCATAGGCGATTGCTTGTATATCAGTGACCTCATCAACAGGTTCGGGGATTTGTTGTTCTCCCCAAGTTAGAGTATTTCCCAGGCTCCCGACTGTGTATATTTTTTCTAGGTTGGGTTCCTAAACCTATTCTTTATGTCTCGATGGATTGACTTCCAGTTGTTTCTCATCGACTGGTAAGGTATCGACCAAAACTAAGGAACCAGGGGAAGGTTCGGTACTTACTTGGTCATCGGTTGTTGAAATGTCGATTTCCTGTTGTGGAATTTCTTCTTCCTGTTCGTTCGATCCTAGATCATCCCTTGAGATGTCCATTGAGGTTCTTGGTACGTCGAGTGGCTCAGTGTCTAAGGCACTTTCTACCTCATGCTCGATGTGTGGATGGCTCTGAACTGGAGCATCGAGACCTAGGGTAGATGTTCTCTCAATTTCTTTCTCCTCTATAATTTGCACTGGCGTTACCAGGGTCACCTTCGAACTCTCCTCATCATCATAGATGGTTATCAAGTCGAACAAGGGATTTGGTACACTTATTCTTACTGATGTCCTCTCTATCTCAGGATGGGTTAAAATTTCCCTTGGTGATCCGATCTGTGTTGGTGGAACTTCAGGGTTTTTGGACCCGGTGATTTCTTCAAGTTGCATCGGCTCTAGGCCACTTGGCTCTCCTCGGCTTTCGATTGGGTCATCAGCGGGAATCCTTATCATTTCTATCAGATCAAGGTCATTTTGCAATTGATCAATGATTCTTTATGCCCCTCTTAGAAAGAGTAATCCCCTTCTTTGTGCCTCTGTTGTCTCTGCCGCTCTGATTTCTTCCCTGGCTCTAAGGGCCTCTTGAGCTGACTGCTCTATTGTTTCCACCTGTTCATCCATGCTCATGGCCTTGAACCTGGTCATATTTGGGTTAGCCATTCTCCGTACCATCTCATCCCAGTCCTGTGCGCACTCTGTGAAAATTTCATCCTCAAACTTATCATGAACGTATGGCCAAAAGGATGATACATGTGAAGCATGTTGGAGGATCGGGCCTTTATTGCAGAATCGACCTATCGGGAACCTAAATTTAAGTTGGCTCAGCCCTTCTTGTTTGGCTTGAGTAGTATCATTTACCAGATAAAAACCCACATGGAAATCGTAGGGTATGAAAGCTTGCTTCTTGTCCTTTACTAATGTATTGTTATATCCTTGCAGGATAGTCTGATAGCGTTATAGCCTAGTGGTTGCATTTGTGAAGGAATACTTGCCACTGATTATGATGGTCAATCCTTAAAACTCCCTTGTTTCCCTATAAACTTGGAGTTTCTCTTCCTTTAAACCAAGGGGCCTCCCATTTTGAAGCCCGAGGTCGACTTTAAGGAATTTATGTTTCCAAATGATGAAATATTTTCTAACAATCACTTATTGCTTGGACTTTAAACATTGACACATAATCGTAGTGTCTTTATTCATTTGAGACGATGGTTGAGTGTAGATTAAGTTGGAGATGGAGCCCATGAAACCATTCATAGAGAATGACATCGCTTGCAAAGAATCCCTTGGATGAAATCGAGAGTGAGAAGGTTAACAAAGACAACGTGGATGTACTCCTTATGTGGTTGGGTGTTTTCCATCGAAGAAAGAAACACTGTAGGTGCCCTAATTCGAATTTATAGGAATCCCTTTGCCTGAAAATTTAGTTTGTTGTATAATTTTACCAATTCGGTACTAATTTTTGTTCTTTGTTCGTTTCTTTAGATGGGAGAATGGTGAGGCTTAAGCTTCCCGATGGAGTTACTACCAATCTTCAAACTTGATATTTGGTAGATTGGTAGATTACATGCCTTCCATATTGAAAGGGCTGAAGGAAGTTGGATTGTCAAGCTTGAGAATGGAATAGATAACATGAGAAACCATATGGGCAATCCTTTAGCAAGAATTGATCCTGATGAAATCATTGACACGAGGCCATATAAAATGATTCTAACTGATCACATCGTCAACAACAACAAGGGAAATCCATCCATAACCAAGCTATGAGTGCTAAAGTAGCTTGTGTCGATGGCATCTATTTTTTGTGGGGAATATGAAGTGTAAAGGTGGAATTATTTTCTTTTTGAAATGGGAAAAAAAAAGATATTTTCGTGAGAAATATGTATTTTTCTTCTTTGAGATCACATGATATAGGGATCTCTTTTTTTCAAAATCCATTTCTTAAAAAAAAATTGCCACGTATCAATTAAATTAAATGTTTATTTTTCATAATTAATTTGTTTTCTTAAATCAAAGCCTAGAAGTGATCTTCATTGGCCACTTACCCCCACCTACTAAATATGGATATGAAGGAAGAACCATTGTAGATCCATCATGGTTAACCTTTATTTTTCTCTAGATTCCCCTTTTTCTGTATTGAGGATTTCTTTTCTATCAGTGGAAGAACCAACTAAATGTGATCCATTTCTGTCTCATACATGTGTGTATACTGAGATAAAATCATTTCATGAGCTATGTATCAAATTCAGTTCTAGGAATTGCCTCTATATCCTACCCACCTAAAGATATAGAAATGGGGTGGATTTGGTTGATCCCGCTATGGAGGAGTGGTTCACTTGCACCCATGTGGATTGATCTTATCTGAGGTTCATCATGCAGATCTACCTCTAATCTAGTTGAGTTCCTCATGTGAGGTGGAGTGGAAGATTATGTGCTTTGGCATGATCCATCTTTTAGCAATCTCAATAAGAATGAATAAACTAAGGTTGGTTTGTTCTTATAATCCAACATGACTTCTCATGCTTACCTACAAGGAAACAACCACAACATTCTCAGGTTTTTTAAGTGATTGTGTGGTGTATGGCCTACAAATAAATAGTTGTTCCCTGCCTGTAATGGATATGACACTAAACAAGAATCCAATGATGTGGAATTCAACGCCCCATAATCACTTGCTTAACCCTTTAGGTTAAGCTCTCAAAATGCATGATACTTTTTTTAGGCACGAGAGTGTTTTAACTTGTTGCGCTTGGGGGATGGCAGGTGGAACGTATTTGAACGAAGAGTATGGAAAGTGGAACCTATTTAAACAAAGAGGAAAGGGCATATGGAACCCAGATTTTAAGCCCAACACATTGAGGTAACACTAAGTAGAAATACAAAATTAAATACAAAATAAAATAAAAAATTGCTTGTATCGTTTATACTTATTTAGCATCAATTTTATTTAAAATAAAATGGGCTTGTCTTTTTAAGTTTCATGTAAACATTTTATACCATTTAAGCATGTAGGTTTCTAGTTGAAATCCACTAATAGGGGTGAACTTCCATTTTGGGACATTCGACATTTATGATAATACTCCATAGCACTACGTAATCTCTAACTCCATGGATTTAAATCTCTCATATTTGTTGGTCCATGTTTTTTGAAAGTAATTTTTGTGTAAGTTTGGATGTGTTCAATGAATTTCACTGGTGATAACTAGCCAAATGTTGTCTTATCTGAGAATAGTCAAAGGAGCATAGGTAGAATTATAAGATTAAAAGGATCTAGAATTATAAGATTAAAAGGAGCATAGGTAGATTTATATAAGTACAATGGGTATCATTATATCTGTCAAGTTAATTAATTTTCATTCAAAATAATCAGACTTCTTAAACAATACGGGTGTAGAAATGACCCTAGCAATACCGAATTTGGTTCGACCATTGGAGAAGGTGGGCATCCCTAGAAATATGGTCAAGGAATTTGGTTCGACCGTTAGAGAAGGTGGGCATCGTCGAAAACCCACTCAAGGATTTATTTTTATGTTCATCAGGTGCTCCTCGGGTTTGTGTAACTTAATTTTCTTTGTATGCATGAATTTAATTTAAGAAATTCATTTTGCAATATATGAAAATAAAAATATGAGAAAAACGATTCAAAAGTTTATGATGAATGTTATAAATTTGGATGGTGTGCAAACCCTTTTGGTGGGAATTTTGAGCTACATAGACAGTTTGAGGGTGCAAGACATAGACACCAAAGGTTAAGTGGATACAAATATACTTTCTACTTTTTTTTACTAGGATTTTAAAGACATCAAATTGGCTTCTGCTCCATTGTGTTAGGGGTTGAGAGGGGAATACAAACATAAGGAATAAACTTGCATTTTAAGACCATGAAATTACGCTAGCGAATAATTTAGCAACTAATATTTGGAAATTGAATTTCATTGACCATATTTATTTGATCTAAGTTCAAGAATATATGAAATTGTCTGTAAAATATTTAAGACTATGAATAGCTCAATATATTATGAAGGTTGATGATCCGGATTTAGGACAAGAACAAACTGATTAACAGACTGAATACAATAAACACAGAGATAGGAAGAATAACACAAATATCCAATGAACAATATCTTCTATTAAATAATGAAATAGGCTGAAACTGTAAAACTGCAGAACTGAAACTTGCTTGAATGGTGGTAGCTATCTCTGAGAAGAGATTTGGCTGCTACATGCATCCGTCTGAGCAGAATCGATTACAATGCGGCTCCAGAGGCCCTTTTCATATTACTCATGAATTCCAAAACCCTAGACATCCAAAAACCTAACCCTAGAAGGTGAAACGCCAAAAGTCATGTGGGCCCTATGCGTAAGTTGGTGTAATTTGGTACCTCAACTTCCTAGGGCCGAAACTTTTGCATACGACCTCCATTTTAGGTGCATGATAGCCCATTGGAAAGGAACTTCAGAAAACTTCACATTCCGCTGTCAAACTTTGACTCTGTCTACAATCTGACTGTGGAGAGCCAAAAAAAACAACGTTTAGGGCCCCAAAACAGCCCTGGAAGTACAGCAAGATGTGTTGACATGAAAACATACAAAATAAGCCATCTAGATTAGGAGAGAGGCCACTCGTATCCACCTGGAGAATGTGTGGGGATTCAGACAACCCCATAAGTGTAGAACTCACAATTATAAAGCAGTACAAAAGAACGTGTTGAACAAAAACGGACACGAGAGCTAGTTGGAATAGGTGGTTGGCCACCAATATCCACTTGGATCAGTTATGACCCATGAACCCATGGTGAAGTTGAAAATCGACTAAGTATTGAAATATCAAGAGAGAAAAGAAAAGTTGAGAAAATGATTAAGTATCATAAATCGATCAAACGGACCTATCATGGTGAAAATCAAGTCAATCGGGAGAGTGGCTCATACCTACAGTGAATATTTTAAAAAGTTCCAAGTATGGTGCAAAATGAGGATGGCGAAACATGGTAGTGCATTTTAGAAACGATAAAGCTTCGAACTTAAATGAGAATATGTGACAAACCCGTGGACCCGCAAGAAACACAAAAAGAAACTAAGTATTGGTGTAAAATGGATACAACAGAACACAACGATGCATTTTGGAGAAGGTGGAAGTTTGTAACAAGAATGAAAATGACTCATGAACCCGTGACAAAGTGAAAAAAAAAATTGAAGTGTCGAAATATACAAGGAAAAAAAAATTGAAGGACTTAACACATTTATGGGTCAACAGGCCTCTTCCTACTAGTGTCAAAGGGTTGGAAGTAAGAGGTAATCAACCTAGTGCATGTTGGTTTGGGGAGCTAGGATTTGGCAAGTCATCAACCAAGGTGGAACATCTCCTAGAGGAAGAGGGCTAAGCATATTTGGTCAGCATAAGCCATGAGTTTCAAGAGAGAAGCAAGAGAATCTCCAAAGAGACAAAAGAATCATGCTTTATTCTCATAGTAGGGAGAGCATTAGAATACAAAGTGGTCCTCAATTTCATAATCTAAGGAGCATATCTAGAAAATATGGTTCTCCCAAGGAATATGATGATCTATCTCAATGCAAAGTTGGTTGGAGAAAATTCTAGGTTGCGCAAGAGAGACCCTTGAGCTGCAAGGTTATTAGAGTCTAGTGTATCTTGGGGGCTGAATGAGCCCATCACTACATTGGAGATACAAATCTAAGTAGTTATGAAGTTTGGGAGAAAGTGTTTCTCTAGGATTATACCATGTTGAGCAAAGGTAGGCTTTGTAAATCTTAATACAAATACCCTTGTTTATCTTACCCTTGGAGAGATTAGGAGCATCCACTGAAATGTTATGCAATGGAAATCTATTAATATCAAGGTCAATTAAGGGAAGAAATGAAGAGGTTCTCCCATACCTACCTATATCACTCTTGTGTTTTGACTGCTCCATCGAGGATTTAAGAGCATGATATAGATATATTAGAATACCATTATGTGTATTTCCCATTCATCTAAGCCTATTAGCCTATTTATTGTTGTCATCACTTGAAAGATCACTGAAGCGATGAGTGGGGCTATGCAAAATTCTATAGAATGATATCAGGAGGCACTAATCTCTTGGCATGAAGATGTTTGGATAACATTATGACAAGCACTCTCTCTATCCCATTTTGCTATACTCCTCGAAGTTATTATCTCCAAACCTCACACCTATACAAGAGGGTAGGTATGACCAATGAGTGAATGTGTCAGATCTTTGACTRAATGTTTTAAAATTGAAGTTAAAAAACATTCCTTTTCAAGAATGGTGAAAGCTACATATCTCTTTCTTAATCTAGTCTTTGGAGTTGATTTAAACCACGGTTCAAAAAAAAAACCCACATATTTACATATGAAAAGACTAATGTGATATAAGGAAGCTAGGGTGTTTTCTCGAAATAACATATATGTACATAGTAGGTATGTTGAGTAGTGGGATTACATAAACAATTAATGAGAAATTGTATATATAAGAGACTTGTGATTATTTTGCTTGGGTGTATTTGAATTATCTATGAATTCTTTCTTTAATATATAATTCTTTCCTTAATGTATAAGTATAATGAGTTATTATATAACTCATAATAATAATAATAATTTTTATTGTTATGYTYTACATYAATTTCAAGTTTATCATGTTTTATTGTGTATTGGATTTATAATAATATAGGTGTCAATATTTTTTTTACTATATATGTATTTGATAAAAAGAAAGTATAATCCTTTACATACCACAAACMTTTGATTAGATTTTATTTATATACAATAATGTTGTTGTACTTCAAAATCTTGATATTATATCAATAAAAAATAAACTATAATTATGAATATTGTAAATTGTTTCTTACTTTAAGAAAATAAATTATATGTTAAAATAAATTAATTAAACTAATTAGAAAAAGGTAATACATCTTTTTAGGATTTGATTATGCATATACCAAGACATTAAGTTATATATATGGTGTAACAAGTGGTTTCCTTCTTAACACAAGTTCTATATGAAAGCCATACTTAGTATAATATATTGTTTCATGGCCAACAAAGTTTTGACATGTGTGAGAATTAATTTTTTAATTTTTTTTTTAACGTTTACATCATTACCTTTAGTTTAGATAACCCAATTAATATATTACATTGGTAAGGGAACCGCCAAACTTTAGCTTATAAAGTAAAATGATTTTTGGGACGAATTATTGATTAAATGAATTTTTTATTATTAAGTTGTTGTGCCAAAAAGTTGTTTTGTTTTGATGTTAAAATCATTTTAGATAATTGTATTGAATATTTTGAAATGTGTGTGTTTATTAAATCACAATTTAATGAAAAAATTTAAATAAAAAATAGTGTGTAAAGATATTAACGTTAATTTATTTTCATTTTTAATTCTAGATTTATTAAATATTGAAATAAAATAAAGAAAATTGAAATATAAATGTTTTATTATTTAAAATATTTTAAGTTAAAATGAATTTATATGGTATACGTATATATTTATATTAATATTTTTTATTATTTTTATTTTTTATTTTTATTTTTATTATTATTATTAACATTATAAAAAAATTAATCATAATTTTATTGATAATAATGAAATTACATTTTGTAGATTTTTTTAGTATTTAGAAAAAAAATCAGCATTGTTATAGAAAAAAGAGATTATCTTTTCCACAATGTCAAAGTTATCCACCATATATTAAAAAACTAATTCAAAACTCTCACTTTAGTGTCAATAAAAGTTAATAAGAAACTTAAAAACAAAAAGCAATACACAGTCTTGCATACATTCTTTGAGGAAATATTAGGCCCATTGCACTACAAGGAAAACAACTTGTAGTGGAGATTTTTAGTGTTACAAGATTTGGAAAAAATTTCAAAAAAACCTTTGTTATTTGTATCAGAGGTTTTAATGGATGTTCCATATATCTAAAAATATTTGGGCGAGTGGAGGTTTTAGGAAAGATTTTATTGTCGGTGCTTGTATTGGTAAAATGTCAGTGCAGTCTTAATTACCCTACACCAATGTGTATACAAAACTAAAAAGCATCACTGATCTTATAATTATTACACATTGGTTCTGCCTTTTTTGTTATATGTTGGACCAATACTTTTTTGGTTTATGTACGCACCTGTTCATATTGTTTTTTGTATGCAACATTGGTGATCATATAAATATTACTTACCGGGACGTTCTTTTTGTTTTATGGCACACCTTATAATTTGTACGCATCAGTGCCTATATTACCATGTGCACTAGAGGCAAATGAAATTTTCAATATTTGAGGTGAGATGTCGACGTCATTCTTTGTTACTAAGCATCGGTGTGTATATTATATGTAAAGCCTCGATGCATATATTATTTATAAAGAAATGATGTGTATTGTAATCATGTGCACCATAATATTTTGAAACGATAAATATAATCGTACGTTATGTCGTTTAAAGCAATGGTGTTTTTTCACAAGTTTTAGCAACAATGCTACAACGTAATTAATAGGCACGGTGCATATAACTCATAAAAACCCATTGTTTTTTTATATTATGGCATGTAAAGTTTAGTGAGTTCAAAAGAATACAATGGTTGATATGTATATATTTTAATTAATTGTTTGTTTGTTTTTTACAAATTTTCAATTAATCATCTCAAAATTAAATATTTTTATAATAATATTGAATTTAATATTTTTGTTATTGCATTTTGATATAATGATTTCATTAATGTGTTATCCAACACCTCTGTTATTTGTAACAATGTAAATCATTCATATATTAATTAATCAACAACTGAACATTTTACAGCATTCGACAATGCAATAAAATAAGAAAATCATTTTATTATATACGAATAAGAGACCCATTGTCATACAAAATGGGACAACGTAAAGGTCCACATTAATCCTTATGTTATCCATACATAATTCCAAATGGAGAAAGAACTAAGTAACCAAAACGGGTCTTGAAAGGAGTTTTATTGGTGGAAAAATGGAGTGCTTTGTTGTAGGGGTGTTGAATGTAAACTAGTTGCTCACCCCAAGTCTTCAGATGTTTGCTATTGTAGCCTCTCAACAATTGTACCAGCTTTTGGTTAACAACCTCCATTTTTCCATCAATCTAGGAATGGAATGTAGTGGAATACTTCAACTTTGTATCCATTCTTTCCCAAAGTGTTGTCCCAAATTTTCCCAAGAACATGCCATCTAGATCAGATATGATGGAGGTTGCAATCCGAAATGTACCCAAACATAGTTGAAGAATAGTTCAATTGCCTCTCATCAAGAAATTGTCTTCTTACACAGAATGAGTACACACATTTTGTTGAAGTAGTTCACCATGATAAACAAGTAGTCATGGCCTCTATGAGTCATAAACAAACCTCCAATAAAGTCCATTGAGATGCTCTCCCAAGGCTTGTTTGGTATTGGCAATGGCATGTATAAATCAATTGTTTGGTTGTTTGGCTTGCTAGTGCTACAAAGAACACAACATCTAACAAATTTTGCCACTTTCTCCTACATCTTTGGCCAATACACATATTATTGCAAATTTTTCATTGTCTTTGTCATGCCAAAATGCCTAGGAAATCTAGAAGTGTGTGCTTCTTTCATCAACTAAATTCTCATGTCTATGGTATGCATAGCTTGTCCATCTTGTTACTTGTATAGCATCTCATCTTGGAGGTGGTATTAATTTCCTTCCATGGTGGTGACCAACCTCTCCTTCATTTTCTTGTATACTCCATTGAAATCTTCATCTCCCTCATAGTCTCCAGTTAGTAGTTCATGAGTGAAAGACTCAAGTTGCATTATCACTCCAACTACTATAGTATACTTTGATGGTGGTTGAGATAGAATGTTTTCTAGCTTATTTGTGACTCCTTTCTTATACTTGACTAATAGGTAAAATGGTTGCAAGAATCCCAACTAATTGTAATGCATAAGTTGTTCCATCTTGCTCTGGATTCACAGTTACTAAAGGGGTTGATGATCCATATGTATGATGGTATATTTTCCTAAGATATAGTGCTTCCATTTCTTCATCGCTTGTGCAATCTCAAAGAGTTCTTTATCATATGTGGGGTAGTCAAGAAACACTCCATGAAACAGCTCCAAATGGTAGCACACAGGCCTTCCTCCTTACATGAGTATTTCTCCTAATACATACCCACTGGAATCTGTCTCTAACTCAAAAGGTCACTCCAAATTTGGCATGGCTAAGGCCGGAGCATCATTGATCTTCTTCTTCAAGTTATCAAATTATATTTGTTGTGGCTTACCCCAATGAAAGCTCTTTCCTTTGGCAATAAAGGTGTGCAATGGCACTACTACTATGGAGAAATTTACAATGAACTTTCTCAAATAATGGGTTGCTCCCATGAAACTCCTAACCTCTGTCACGTTGGTGAGAACATATCATTGGGTTATGGCTGCAATGTTCTCGGAATCCACTCTCAACTCTCCTCCACTGATCATGTGTCCAAGATAGATCAAATATGTGTTCTTGAACTCACATTTTTGCAAATTAGCAATCAATTGATTGTTCCTTAAGGTCTCTAGTACATGCATCACATGTGAGAAGTTCTCTTGTCACGTATTGTAATGTCCCCACTTTGGGACAACATTACATTTCAGGGTGTTATGATGACCATACCAGCCAAATGGATGTTATAGCGAGTACAGTGACTATTGAGGGATAGTTTGGGGTCTGGCTTGCATCACTCATCTTATTCCATCATTATGGTCCATTCCGCATAGATTGGCTTTGGTTCCATTGCATTCTGATGATTTCCATGATTTTGAGTATTTTGAGCTATAGGTTAATTAAATTCACTGAAGAGGTCATTTTGGGCACAATACTTGGAGGAACCTCTCAGTGTGATAGCTCATTGAAATCGGGAGGAGAAACACTACGAGGTAGGATGATGAGATGTGACTTTCAGTGGCCAGGGAAACCACAAGGAGAGATAAGGTGCTTTTCAAAGGTAAAAAGGTTAATTAATTAATTAAAGTGATCTAATTAATTAATTAATAATTAATAAAGTAAAAGTCACTTTGGAGGGACAAGGTGAGCAGGAAGTATAAAAGAGAGGCTAGAGCCTCTATTCTCTCATTCATGTATGATTATCTTTTGATATCTAGCTTCTAGCTAGTGAGCCCATCCCTTGGGGGTTTTGAGGGTTTTGACTTAACAAATCCTAGAGGACGATTATGTGGTGAAAGATTCCACCTAGCTTGTGCCAAGCTTGGTCTTAGGGATGAAATACTCCCCCACACCATTTTACTTTAGATATACTCCATTTTAGGGGATTTCTACATCAGTTACAGGTACAGGAGGAGAGAGGGTGCACCATTGGGGGTTTCCAGCAAGGGGGGCGCACCATTCATTAAAGGAAGGTTCGATCTAGCCAAGGATAAGGGATTTTGGAGATTTGAGTATCTGGGTTCTTCTTGCAGGGTCTTCACCATCATTTCTAGTGCTTTTTAGGAGAGTTATATGGTACAGATGATTTCCTAGAGAATTGGGATGAATTGGAGAGGAGGGCATTTTTTAGATTCAGAGATATTCAGTTTGGAGGGGTTATACTTCAGATCGGATCTTGAGACTTCACCTAGTGACCTGAAATGTCCTGATCTATCTTTATGGGGAGTTTCATATCATTTGGAGGCCTCCTTCATTAGCGTCGAAATTGTAGGGTTTGACAATATTCATGAGGGTGCAGCCCCATTTGGGGATTCAGCATTTGGAGGAGCACCCCTTGGTATTTCAGTCTGAGATTTCAAGAGGGGATTCTACTCACCCCGATCTATAGTTTGACATCTTCTTCGGATTTTTTTGAGGTCTTTGATAGTAGGGTCGAACTATTGAGGGTTTCAGTCTTCCAGCAGGGCGTAGCATCATCCAGCTTGGAGTTGGCACTTCATACGATCCAGATCTCTTCCAGTATTGGCCTTCATTGTGTATTCAGCCCTTAGAGGCTTGCATCTTCTTCCCAAGAGCATTTTGTAGCAGCTCTTATTATGTTTATTGGATCCATCTGTTGATCATTCCATATCGGCCTCACTCTTGTATCAGGTTCTTGCTCATTACATTAATAAAGGTCGGATCTTTGTTATTGGTTCCATATCTGGTGTATATTGTATTTCCATTGATTATATCTTCAAATCTATGTGTGATAACTGAATATAAATCCTAAGGCCAAATTAAATAAGTCAATCTGCAAGTAAACACCCAAACATAAGTAAATCAACAAAGTTTTTGATGAAATGCCACAACCAGTAACAGTTTAAAATTCATGCAAAACGTGATGTTCCTGGAATCCCAGCTTGGGAACATTACAATGGTATTAGAGCTTAGACTCCTGCCAGCCTGAGGGGTCTTCCATAAGAAGAGATGGATATTAAGAATTTTGCTAGAGAGGTTGTACATTGTGAATGGGAATATTACTACGAACTTAGTGAGGGGTGTAGGGCTCAAGTAACATTCCCACAGTATTTATCCATGAAAAATCCTAGGTGGAGCAAAGATGAGGTTACATATTGGGTCAACAAAACAGAGGAATACAGAGTCAGTACAACTAGATGGAGGGAAGCACATAATAACCCCACGCCTATTAGGAGAACACAACTTTGCTACAATTGCAAGGTGCCTTGGGAACCACATCATAGATGTAGGGGTAAACATAAGATGCACATTATTGAGATGCACTATGACAGTGATGATGAGGTGTGTGAGGATGCAGAGATAGATGCTTATTTGGAGCAATCTAATGATGCTAGTGATTCTTTCACAGAGGCTAGTGATTCTTGCATGCTTGAGGAGGATAGTGATCCCTGCACATTGGAGGAACAATGGGATGGACAGGAGGATAGCACCTGCGTTTCAGCAGTCATACCACAGATTGTTGATGACCTTACACCTCAGCAGAGTGGTGACACTAGTGAGGATTCACATGTGTTAGCACCTAGAGATGACGAGCTCCCTATGATGACCGTGACACATCTGTCACATTTCCATACTCCCATGATAGCCACGACACATGAGGATAGTAGTGGCATGTCATATATGATAGATGAGTCGTACATGAGGGATACACACCAGAGACACATGGATCCACAGATCCAAGAGGAGATATATGACGTGCAGACAGTTGACCTTACACTCATATATCAGCATGAGGAGATTGAGTCACCTCTTTTGGGGACTCCATTAGTTGAGCAGGCTAGGGAGACTGACAGACTAAGGGGACACTGAGGATCGGTCTGTAGTGATGAGGATGCACTCCTTATTGGTCAGGATGACCATAGCACATGTTTGGACACATCTATGTGGGATCCATGCATAGATGATAGTAGCAGCGTGAGTGCATGGGAGGATACAGCGACTCATACAGGTTATAGTGTGATTCAGAGGGAGCTAGCAGTTTATGAGGATATACAGTCGCATATAGGAGGACCCAATATCACAGTAGACAGTGGGCAATTCAACACTTTATCTTCTACAGAGAGTGTTTTTGGGGATTCTAGTGTTGGCACTATCAGTGAGAGGCATGAGGTGGCACCTCAGCATGACCATGATCATGAGTCACACCACTTAGCAGGACAGTTGAGAGTCAGTGAGGATATGATCATGGCATCCACTAGTCATTTTGATGACACAGATGTGATGATGGTCGATTACTGTTGGGGGGAATCAGTGGCACATGGTAGTGCAGATGAGGAATTTTCCATGGATGACCTTCATACTCTCAGGGAGAGAGTGTCTATGATGAGGAATGATTACCAACAATTGTTGACAGACAGGGACTACCTACTAGGGATTGGCGAGATGTATCACAAAGCCTTGAGGAAGCAGGAGTTGGAGGTGGAAAGACTCACTTAGGAGTTGGAGATCACTCGAGGATTCTTAAGAGGCACACATACAACCATTCAAGGATTAGAGCCCAGATCGGAGGATCTTCCTAAGGAGATTTGTCATAGATCCACTTCATCTATCTTAGTGGATATGCATATATGTCATTCAGTCACATTTCCAGAGGATGTTGGTGGCCTAGCAGAGGAGCACCGGTTGATGGAGGAACATGAGGAGTACCTAGGATCACTAATGAGTATGGGTAGTTATGATCGGGAGGCACAGGAGCTACCCTCTACAAGGATCTTTGAGACAGTCGAGCACTCACATATGCATAGGGACTCCAAAGCCAGGGATAGTTTTGAGGACACTTCCATTTGTGTTCTGAGAGAGGTTGACCTTTATGTAGAGGTTGATCCAGTAGTACACCTAGGATCTACGATGCAGCAAGAGTATATGGAAGACGACATGAGTATGCCGGAGCATATAGTGGTGAGTGATATCTCACAGAGACATGTCGAGATGTATGGTGGGATTCATAGGGGTGTATTGCCTTGCAGGGAGGAGACAAACTTAGGGGAGCATGCAGATGTCACTCCTTTGCAGCAACACATAGTTATGAGAGAGCACCTTCACTGTATCAACAGTTGCTTGGGAGATGAGGGATGGAGGTTGGTTGACTAGAAATTGGAGGAGTTACTTCCAGTTGTACTAGATGGTTGGGATTC